>VZRE01011159.1:0-136498 GCA_013396775.1 Cephalopterus ornatus | reverse complement strand
CGTGTCAGCACACGCGGGTCCCATCCGTGTCAGCACACGCGGGTCCCATCCGTGTCAGCACACCCGGGTCCCACCCGTGTCAGCACACCCGGGTCCCATCCGTGTCAGCACACCCGGGTCCCATCCGTGTGAGCACACCCTGCCCGTGCCCTCACCCTGCCCAAACCCACCCTGCGGCCCGCAGCCCTGAAACACCACACGGACGGGGCCGGGAGAGCAGCGAAGGACAAAGAACTTAGGCAGCCTCTGCCTGGGCTTGGGTTGGGGCAGCCCAGCACGCCTGTGCAAACGAGGAAGGTAACTCCGAAGAAATTGCCCGAATTTTTCTGTCAGGAAGATTTATGGCTTTTTTTGCCATGGAAATGCCAGGGATGGATTATATCACTGAAGCAGAAACAACCGAATAGACGTGCAACATGGTCCTTATCATTAAGTAAAGGATGCAAATGGCAAATCTAATGAGGGAAGAAGTACATATATGATCACTTTACCTGTTAACTTTAAATATTAAATATTTGTTTTCTCTGATTACATTTAGATAATTTTCCTTTCCTACCCACCCCAATTTAGATAGGAAAGAGGAGCCAGTGTTCAGGTAGGAAAGAACTCCAGCTGTGCCTGCTGCTGAAAAAGCAGTAAGAAAGGCAAAAGAATTCTTGTGCTCTTAAGAACAGCAAAATAGCAAAAAGCACAAAATAACCTTTTCCCTTTGCCTCCTTTTTCAAGTCTTTGTTTCAAATGGGCAAATCTCTTCAAAATGACTGTTCTCAAACAATCACCAGATTCACAAGATTTTTTTCTGTCATCTGTAAACAGAAGAAAACATATGGAAAAGCTGAATAAGAAACAGTCTCATTTTCAAAAGCTGTTAGCTGCCACAATTTCTGAGATCTGCAGGTGTTTAGCAATTAAGTTTAAGACCTCACTCAGCTTTGTTAACCTAGCTGTTACATTTTTTAAAAAGAATTTATAAAGAAATAAATTTAAAGAGCTAGAAATTCTAGAAATAAGGTGGGAAGACATAAGCAAAGCTTCTGTCAATTAACGTTTTTTTTCTGTTTCCACCAGTACTGCAGGATTTCTTACCCATCCTTAATACAGACTTCGCCAATTTTGTTATTATCTTATAAATCAAGATGGATTGGAGTAAATCTTCTCACCAAAGATTAACTGGTATATCACTGGACAGGAATTAAAAAACAGTGAATCAAGTTTCATGTGAATTAGAAGGTAGGACTTCAAAATGTTACGTCATTGAACCTCACCAGTACCCTTTGCAGCCTTAGAAATTTTTCTCTCTAAGAATCTCCTGTTATGAATTTTGGCTGCAAAGGGTTCTACACTTCTGTTCTTCTTCTGGCTCCTGCTGGGACTCGCCAGCTGCAGTAGAACACAGACAGCAGCCCTGAAACATCCTCCATGCCAATACAGTCACTTGGTGACACTTGCAGATTGAGAGCCACAATTACAAGCAAAGTCTGCGCTGGTGTTACTCATCCAAGCCCCATCAAAGCCTCTAAATACCACAAAAACATAAGTTTTTATTTTCTCTTAGGCGAGTGGAATGAGAATAATTGTGTTTAAGTTCATCTGCTATACAAGCTCAACAACTGTATTATTTTCACAAGAAATCACAGTGTATCCAGATAACTCTTGATCACAAGGTTTCACTTTTACCTGCATCACTATCATTTGGCATATCACCACTTCCGAAAAAATGGTGTTTTCTGTTACAGACTCATTCCAAAGGCATAGGATTCTCCTCTCAGTGACCTGAATTATCTCTGGAAGAACCCACAGCTGATAACTGACTCAGCCATGTATTGTTGCCAAATCAGAGGCTCACTGCACATGTAGGGAGTCAAAATTATCTGTGCTGAGAAAAGCTCTCTAGTGCTGTGAGCCTGTTTTCATGAAGTCACTTCCATCAGCTCCTGCTTCACCACCTCCCTCAAGCTGACTGTGGCCCACTTTCAACATGGGCTGCTTCATATGACCTGGAATGGTGACAGTGGAAGCTCATCCTCCTAAAAAAACCCTCTTTTATTTTTATAAAAATTCCCTCTGCTTATGAATTATTTAGTTTCTCAGACTTTTTAATGTTGATTTTTTTTTTTAAAGGAAATTTAAGAGGTACCCCAACAAAAGCATTCAGAAAATAACAACTTGGCTAATCTAAAGTGCTAGGATAAAATTAACCTTACCATTACAAATTAACTTTATACACATCTGAAAACACAACCATGAAAATAATGTAAAAAAATACTGTAAGATAAAGTAAAAGCAATACATAATTAATGCCATAATAAAAGAGCAATATGATGGAAAACTGTAATGGAACTAAATACAGCACTGTGAAATGCAGCCCATAAATGTGCATAAAATATGCATAAAGGTGCAACTGCTCTCAGCCTGGTCGCACAAAGGAGGATTTCATGAAGTAACTAATGATTCACTTGTTCCAACCTGTAGCCCAGAAAAGTACTGAGAGACAGGATTTTATTTGTCACTTGAACCATTGGTATTGACTGAAGGAAGAGAAAAACACCAGAGAAGTGGCAAGGGGAGGGTGGGGGAAGAGGGGCTGCTGAGGAAGCTGAAAAAGCACAGAAAGTATTGCAGTCAGCAGTGGGAAATTTTATTCCATCATCATTTATTCATACCATGGTAGTACCTAAGCACCATAAGCAGGAATCAATGCCCTGTTGTGACAGGCTCTCTGGAAACATTTTTTTCAAAGGTGGTACCACCATCTAATTTTATTTGGTGCATTTTCAATGCCGTGCTAATTACTGTTCAATGCACTCATCATCTAACAGAAAGGACAAGAGGAGTGTTACATGGCAGTTTTTCTCTTTGGTATTTTAGGGTAATATATAAAAGTATTTGTCTAAAATTATTCTTTTAATGATTGCCCAATGTCATAAAAACAGTATGAGAAAGGGTAAACACTATGTTTTTAATTATGGCCAATGCTCAGGGTCGGGGCTGCACCGTATCCCAAACACACACTGAGACAAAGAAAGGACTGGAGCACAAGCCAGGCCTGGATACCTGTCACGTATGGAGCAGAGACTAACAGAGGGGAGTTTTACTCAATCAGGAGAACGAAGATTTCTCAGACTGAAATTGCTAAATTGCCTGTGTTATGCTGGGCTTTTTGGTATTGAAAAGATAATTCAAGACCCCCCCCTTTTTAAGCTGCATCCACCTTCCTTCTCTTTGTTTATTTGCCCACTGGCAAGGACAGATACCTGACTTCACACAACAAAATTGGGATGCACAGCTATCTGCCTAGATTACTGATCTTAAATAATTTTGAAAATTAATACCTGCAGAGAAGAGCAACTTCTATTTTATAGAGCTTCTGTTCCAAGCTAAGACAATGCTATACTGAATCGTTTATGACTGTTTTCTCTTATATTCTACGGAAAATATTTATATTTTTCAGAATTGTAATATGACATATTCCCAGGCAACTCAACGTAGAAGCCACGTGTGAGATACCTTTGCTGAAGTCAGTGTATAAACAGAAGCAGATTTTGTTTCAGTGTGAATTACTGGAGAGTGGGCACTTGAAAAAAAAAATGTGGGCAGAAAAGCTTCTTGAGCACTAGAAAAATAAAGTCGTATCACTGAAGAGGGTACAACACATTTCCTTCCTGTTACTTTACAAATACACTGCAGCACCGTGCAAAAAGAAAAAAGCAATAATTTAAAAGGAAGAAGACTGTGCTGTATAGAATAATACGATAAAAAAAGAAAACCTAGCCTTGTGTAGGATGAATTATGCTTCTTACAGCCACTATGATTCTTTGGAATAGTAAACAAAACAATGGATAAAGAAGCAGCAATGAATATGATATACTTGACTTTTGAAAGTCTTTTGATAAAGTTCCTCACAAGAGACTATTAAGGAAATTTAGTAACCACAAGGTAAGAGGTAAATTCTTGTCAGTGATTAAATGCTGCTTAATAGGAAGAAAGCAACGGGTAGGAATAAATAGCACATTCTCAGTATAGGAAAGATTAATAGTGGGATTCTCTAGGGACTGGCAACAAGGCTAATACTGTTTAATATATTTAATTATGATGAGAAGTGGGCCAAAAAGCTCCTACAGTTCTGAATATTTCTGAACAGAGAAGGTTTACAATCAGGATCCGGCACTCAAAACTTGCTGCTCAGACCCCTTTCAACGATGTGGTCAGAAGAAAATTGGGAGGAACATCACAGAAACATAGAAACTCAATGCACCTGCTCCAGAAAAAGCCACCAGTACATGGAAGACACTATCCAAAAAGTCTGTATTTCAGCAATGGCTGATATGATTTAAATATAGGGGGCAAATGGCTTCAATCATTCAGAATGATATTCGAAGATAAGGAACATATCGTATTCTAATATATAATATTTCAGAGATGAATTAAAATAATGAGGTAAATCTAATTCTTCACAGCTCAAGAGAGCTCACTTGCATTAGGAATTTAATTTGGCTGCATGACTGGGAGGAAGGAAGGGAAAACTTCAGGGCAGTATTTGGAAGTGTGAGAGAAAAAGAAATGCAGTTGCCCACCCTGTGCACACAGCTCAGAAATCAGAGGGGCTGTGTGTGCCAGTATCCAAACACAGCAGGGACTGCCAGCACATTATAGTTGGGAAATTGTTACTCTTTTCTTTGCTTGTCTTTTTTTTCAACCAGAGCTGAGAGAAAGATGATTAAAAAAAAAAACAGGGCCTGCATCTGTAGCCTTGAACGTCTATCCAAAAAAGCCACTAAAAAGTATTTGCTGCATAAGCACTTTAGTTTTTAATAGCGCATTCTACATATTAAAGACCCCTTTCCAGTTTAGCAATGCAAGTAAAATTTGCTTTTCTAGAGAGGTGAGTGGATATTCTGGATGGCAGATTACATTTACCTGTGCCTGTGCTCAACTGCAGTGCTAAATAAAAGGCTGCTTTTTTCCAATACAGACTAAAATAGACCAAGGAAGAGCAGTAAGAGCAACAAAGTCTGCAAAGCTGCCTCTTTAAATTTTGTATTGCTGTCCTACAAGAAGCAGGTAATAAGAGCATGTTAACCAACACCCAACATTACAAATTAAAATTGACAAGCGAAGGACTGAAATATTTCTGAAAGGGATCCTGTTCAACATTGGTTTGGGGCATTCTGGGAAAATTAAATGTAAGGAGCCATCTGCCACCATGCAAGTATCATAGCAGTCTCTAGGACCAAACTGCTAACTGATTGATTCTAAATTCCTGGTGCACAATACAGCTTTCTTGGTCAGAAAATCAATCACACACATATTTCAAAGAAATAGTTATCTACCTCAAGGTGGAAAAATAAGTTTTTACTACTTTTCACAAATTCCTATTATCTCTACAGGAGCAACACAGAGAAGAGCATTTGGGATGGTATTCATGCTTTGTATTTGTCTCCTTCCTTCATGGGCCACCAAGAAGAAGATTATTCCAAACCTCCTGCTGACACTTGCCCTGCTATATCAAGTCTGTTGATTACATTCTGGGTTTCCACCTGCAAAAAAAGCCAGGAAGGATCTGGTGCACAGGCCATCACAGAAAAAGGCCAAAGATGTTTGTCTCTTCTGCAGTGTTTAATTTTGTACCTTCAGACTGTACGGCACCTCCTCATTAGTATTCGTGCTAGAGAATACTGACACTGCCTGCAATGGCACAACATCCCTTTGGGGCTAACAGAGCTGATGCTCCCTGGGTCCCAGCTTATTTGGATACTGCCCTGTCCTGCTCAGCTGGGCTGTCGACATCTAACACTGTTCTGTGGCATGGAGACACACAGCTAGTAAGAGACACCAACGCCCTTAGCTCAGATGAAGAATTTGGGAGGGAGAAAAAGATGCACAGTATATACAGTCTAGCTACCAACAAAGCATTTTTCATTTGTTTGGCACTATACCAAGAAAAAAGCAGCTCTCAAATCTTGTTTTGGTACATGATAGTACTTAGTTCAGTGCAAATTAAACTGGTAATTTATATCAGTTTAGCAATTTTTGCATTTGAGTAGGAAGAATATGTTACATCATAAACAAAGGAACTACTTTAAGAGTGTATTACAATTACCTGTAATAGCTCCCCATTTTATGAAATGAAAGACTAAGCACGAAGATTTGTGTTAAGTCTGCAGGGAAATGACACACAAGCTTTCAGCACCTTAAGAGAAATTAATTACAGAGACTATAACAGACCAAAGGGTCAAGCACAAGGAGCAGCATCACTCGTATTGACGAGCTGCTGTAGAGCAAAATTCTCCCATTACCTCTTTGTTCAACTAACTATTCTATGGAGTTATAACAAGCTCTCTTTAATGTTATCAGTGCATGTTGAGCTGCTTAAGGTATCTCACTAATTGCAAGTCACTCCCATGGATCTCATGTAGGTATGACATCACTTGTAAGTGAAGGAGATTGGGGTAAAGCCACAGACTCATGCTGGTTCTCTAAATTTCTAATATTTCTGTCGATTTTAAATTGCTACTTAGAAAAATTGATGCTTTCATCTATTATTAAGTGTTTAATGGATTCTCTTCTCTCTGTTGATCACACTTGAGGTAAGATGCAGGAGGTTCTCAGGAGAAGATTTGTTACTCAAAAGCTCTCCATCATTAGCTGATGAAAACCTTCACACTTCATTTTTTTAGCATGTAGTTCAGTGTTTTCTGTTCAGGTTTGAAACTCAGCCATTGCCTAGAAAAATACTTTTAAATTTTACATGCGTTATCTTTTTAAACAGTAATTGCTGTTCCAACTTCTTTGGAAATTGTGCATCTGCTGAGAATACTGTGTGAGCAATAATCCTTATGGGTTATCCTTTTGATGGGTCTGGATCCACAGTACTAAAAAGTTTATAAGCACAGATTCTAATTCTTTTAAAAATTTAAAATTTTTAGAACCTCTTGATCTGCATCTGTAGATAGAATTTTAGTAAGTAAATGTTATGCCTTTACATGCATGGAAATACAAGCTCCAATTTCTGATCATATGGAACAAGTTTTAAAAGGAAGATTTTACAGAGTTTTGGTGGTTTTGCATCTGGTTCTTCTTGAGTCAAAAGATGATTTTGATACATTTTGAATGCAGCTCTCACGGCTGCAGTGTGCTTTATTAATATTCAGTCAGGCCTATCATCAAAAGAACCAACTTGGACCAAAGTAGACTCCCTTTTAGCTCAACAAGAATCAGATTGCAAATAAGTGAAAGGTAACTGGTAGCACTACCCTGGGTTAGAAGCCAGAAGATGAATTAAATTAACTTGTTACTGTACTTAAAAGTCAATCTCAAATTTTTCAGTGTTATCTCGTGAGTCTTGACTACTACATTCCTCATGACTCTGGAGTCATCTGGGAATCTGACACATAAAAGATTCAACTGTGGATCTCTTTCCTCTAGAAAATGGCCTATTTCAGCAGGTAATGATGGAGAGCTGCAGGTGTCCCAGCTGCCGATTCCTGTGTTCCCCATCCTCACTTTCCTCTGGCCCCGTTTTAGCTGCAGTGTCAGTTCTGCTCAGTGGCTTTTGCCTCCGCCCCACGCTCGGCACCCCCGTCCCTTGGCAGCTCCTCTCTGGTGCCCGGGACTGACTCTCTGGTGCCCAGGACTGACTCTCTGGTGCCCGGGACTGACTGGCAGCACTGTCTTCACAGGGTACCCTCAGCTGGAAGGGACCCACGAGGTCCAGCTCTTAGGTGAATGGCCTGGATCAAACCCTGGCATTGTCAGCCCCCAGCTCTAACCACCTGTGCTCATCCCAGATACCTTCGTGTGTCACAAGAGAATAGGGCAGAAGTATTTTTGGGGGCCTTGCACTTATCCACCTCACTTAAAGGCTGCCAGGTGAATGAAGAATGCATCTTACACTGGCCAAGAAATGGCAAGAGCTAGGAGCCCTGCAGATTAATTCCTAATAGCTCTATACAGCTCTATAATCTTCTGTAATCCAGGCAGAAACTCCTACAGCTTTTCCTGGAACAAGGAGCTAAACAAATGTTATAAGGAAAATAAAAGGCTCTGGAAATTATTATTTTATTAGGGAAAAATGTAAATACAGTGTTAGTGTTCCTGATATGATTTATTGCTACTTTGTATCTTTTGGATAGCACAAGTCCATTTTGTTGTTCTACTTGATGGCAGTTTTTTTCATGTATGGTTGAGCATAGAATAAACAGGCTCATAACTGTCAGCACATAAGTTACTGCCAATGTTGCCTTAGGGTCACATTAACTTATATACCTAATTTTTCTTCTTTTTCAGGTTTTGGGTTTTTTAATTAATAGATTTTCTTACATGTATACATTTAGCATTTTCTTGTTTAGCTGACACAGTATCCTTTTGGGGTTTCCCCTGTGGGTGTGGGAGAAAGAGATTGATGAATTATAATTTGATGAAGGTAGTTATGGTAGCAGAAAGTGAGAAATGGAATATTTGCAAAATGCCAGAGGTGAAGGAATAAGATATACATGATTAAAGTTGCCATAAAATCAAAGCTGTCAAAGCAACAATAGCAGTAAAAGAGAAATATTCAAGCAATGTTGCCATCCCCAGAACATCCAGTGGTGCCAAGAAGCATATTATTTAGGCAAGTCTGTTAGGAATACAGGGGGATTGGATTGGTTGTTTTTCTCACTGACTACAACAAACATATGTTGTACTACAAACACTGTTTGCTCCAGGAATTTTGTCCAGGACAGCTGGGGATTGCAATTCCTAATAGCATTCCCAGTGCAAACATCTACAGCAGCCCATCCAAGGGCCAACTAAATGGAAGAAAGGCGAAGAACCTGGAGATCACACCTGGCAAAATAAAGTGCAGCAAAAGAACCAGAGAGAAACTCCCTCAGTAAAAGACTGAAGAAAGCAGTGTGCAAAGGCTGTCTTTAATATAAAGTACTTTTCCTTGTGGTCAAACACAAGTAGGCAGAATTTTGGCACACTGGTGTCTGAGTCACCAGGCCCTCAAGTAAGTAGGGGCAAAGGAGAACTAGAAAGCAATTTGGCTCTTTAATATAATCTAAAATGATTTTTTAAGTATATATAATTATCTCCTGTGTAACCTCATTTCCAAATTTGCTGACGAGTATTTAATTCTTTGCTAGAAGTTTATTTTCACCTTTAATGTTAGGAATGACAGCGGAATGTGTCCAAAATACGCTACTTCTTTGGAGACAAAAAGCCCCCGAAAACTAAATGAAACTGTGTGTGCAGACAAAACCCTGTGGGAAACTTCAGGAGTGGAGAATCTCAGGAGGTACATGTGTTGTTACATATCAGCTGGCAGGCAGCCCTCTGGCAGAAGGTGGGTAAGCAACGGGCAGACAGTTCCTATAGCAGATAAACTCACGTTGTTCCTATTCTCTGTCTGCTATGAATAACTCTTGAGAAAGAGCTGAAGTATATTTTATATATTGCCTTCAGAAAAGAACTAAAGGGAATAGCAAAAGAGGGTAATGACTGCAAATGGAAGCAAAGAAAAATATTAGAAGCGAAATTATTAAATAACCGTGGTAGAAAGAAAAGCACAGTGAAAACTGCTTTATAGAGTACTTAAAGATGTCAGTATGAAGCAGGGGCTACAGAAGAATAAAACAGACATTTTCAAAAAGAAAGCACAGAAGTTGCTGAACACTTCTTCCCTGTTTTTGTGCAGACTGAGCAGCTTTATCTGCTAGCCCAGGGAAGCAACACATTCCTCACATGGAAAACCTCAAAAGGTGCAGGACAAAGCTGTAGAGCACTAATGATGAACAGATTTGATGCCTAATGTCACACTTCTTGTTGAAAGATGCGTGCCTTGTTGCTCCTGTGTGCCAGTCCAGCTCTCTGACAGTGCTAAAGCTGACACTGCTGCCAATGGTTTTCAAGCAAACTGACAAAAAATTTCTGCAGAACCAGACGAGATTTTATGTGACTCCAGCGTTTGTCATGAACCTGGAATTCAGACCACATTTGTCCAAAAATGTTTTCAGTGACTCATACCAAATGTTCACCTTGCACTTTTTTCAGTGCAACAGGTAACATATGGATTTGTTTACGTGTGGACTGAGGAATGGCTTCAGTTTGACTCAGAGATCCAAAAGCAAAAATAAAAAATGCAAAACCAGAGTAAATACAAAACCTGGAGCTGCATTCAGAACCACCCTAAGACAGCACTCATACCAAGGAGGACAAACCAAAGATTTCCCTCCTCTGTGTCATCTTCTACAAGATGTTGACTCAAGTACTGAAGACACTTATATTTAAACATAGGTTTTACTGCTTTACATTCAACTTTTTCTCTCTATGAAGTGGATGTCAGGTTAGCCCTGGAATCAGCACGTTGCAGAAATCCCAGTCACACTGCCAGGTTAATGGCTTACCTGTTTCCCCTCAGTGCAGAAATGATAGCAAGGTTTTTGTTTCCATAGTGACAGGACGATGTTATGGAGGCTGGAGGTTTCCCTGCTTCAAGGAGAGTTGGGAAGCAGTGGAGAAAGCCCTGAGCCAATGACAGTGAAGGGCCTTCAGGGAATTACCAGGTGCTAGAACTTCACGAGTGAATGTTTTGTCCTGCATTAAACCTGCAATTTCAAAGCTGTCTAGAAATACCTAATCCCAGTGAGACTCTGGGCACCAAAATTATTAGGGTTCATTTTTCAGTTTACCTAAACAGAAAGTAAAAGATGCCAAATACTAAGCTTTTCATGAAGACATATACATTTAATTAAGCAAGTACCTCTGACTTTGTATTAAGTGAAGTTTTTATGAACACAGCGAAGTTACATTCCTAAACACAATGTACTAGCACTTTTGCTATATGCCAGACTATTTATGCCCCCATCTGTTCAAAAGGCACTCTCTGATCCTCTATGCCTTCAAGTTCTTTATTGTGGCCTCATTATGTATCCCTGGCAGTACTAGCTGAATTTGGACACTAAATATTTCTCACATTTTAATGCAGCCTTCATGTTATCTTACTTTGCTTTCATTTTCCCTGAAGTCTTTAGCAGACACAGTGGCCATCTCACTGAAAGCATGGTCTGCTACTAGCAAAGCAGCTTCAAAAGCTATTTGAAAACAAAGATATGCTTATTGTTTATCTCCTGTGTTCCAGCTCATTGCAACTTCATTCAGTAGAGTGCAGTGATTTCAATGAGGAAATTAAAATAAAACTGCTCCTACAAACTAATTTTAAAAAGGAAATACTAAAGCAAAATCAAACTGAACTGGTCTTGGTGCCATCCAGTCACCAAATCTGAGCTTCTGGTTTTGTTCTGTAGCCTCTAAGACCAGGCCAGTTAAAGGATTAGCACCCAGCTGAAGTACCAATCTTCCCAGTGTCGAGAGGAACAGGCAGAACTATGCAAACCACCAAATCTTTGCAAGGTATTGTATTGACTTTGTATTTATAAACCCAAAGCTCTCTCCAATTTACTGCAGACTAAAGCTTTTGAGTAAAAGGGTGCATATTACAACACCTCCAGCCGTATTTCTGATGACCAAAAGCAAAGCTATAGACTCTTGTTCCAGAACACAATCTCTTGGTTTTTTTACTTATTAAAATCCAACAAAGGGAAGAACTGAAGACACAAGGATCTCAAGTGAGACACAAGACAATGCCCAGTGATGCAATTCTGCAAACATGTTAATTATATGTGTACATAGGTGAAAGCTTAAAAAATATTATTCTAGAATCCACCACACACAGAGACACTGATCTCCTGTGCTTGTTATCCACAAATTCTCTTCTGTATGGCATTATTTAAGATATTCCTTATGAGAAAAGAATATAGTAGATACCCTTCTGTTTGCAGACACCTGTAACTCAAAACATACTATAAAAGAGACATTAGCTATGAAGGAATTATGTCACAAAATACTAGTTCCCAGTACCATAAAATTACAGCATCCATGCTCTACCAAAACAAATAGGATACTTTAAACTAAGCCTGTAAGTTATGCTCTGTATTACAAATAATGTGTAAAATTGGAAAGCTACCCCAACAATTCTAATGGAACACAGTGTTTTAAGTATGACAAAAAAGTAACTTCAAAGATCCAAATCGTACTTTGAATACTTATTCCACAAAAGGAAGAGATGAATTTTAAAGTGTGATTTAATTTTTCTGTTATAAAATATAACTTTCTCAATTACTGAATTTTTACATGTGCAAAGAAATGTAACTTTGAAGTCTTTTCTGGACTCTAGATCCTACTAAATTCTAATATCTGTTTTATCTTTCCAAGCAGAATCTTTCTGCTGTTCAAAGGGAGTAATCTCAGGATGAAAACTCTCCAAATGGAAATGAATTCAAACTGTGCGTGACACTGGTTTCTGCAAAACTGACCAGTTTTGCAATATCTTTAGGTCACTGTAGATCTGATCTGATATGAAATTCCATCTGAAATAACAGGCTTTGGAATTTATTTATGGTGTTATTTCTGTAGTTCTTAGTACTTCTGCAGTACTGAGGCTGTTCTTAGACAAAAAAGAGATCACAGCATGAAACAAATCTTCCTTCTACCAACTCGCCTTCACCAGAAGCTCTTTAGTAAAGAAACACAGTCCAAGCATTTAACTATAGTTCCACCTACCCCAGTGTTCCTGCCTAGCAGCTGGAATGCAGTGACAATTATAACCTACATCTAAAACTGAAAACTTGGCTTCTATATTTTAAGAGAAAAGTTTAGGGGTTTTCTTCAGGCATTCTGGTTTTGCTTTCATACAGACATGCAAGTTGAGAAGGTCAGTGCATGGAATGCAAGTGCTCCTTTTGCAGCAGAGACATAATCCTTGCATGAAACCATTTTAAAGACCACACAGCAAGGAGAGCCCAGACAATTATTCCTTACAAATAAACTTCAGAACTATCCTAAAAATTTGTAAGGAAATCAATTGTACTCTATTTTCTACTGATTATTTTTGTATTGTTGCACATCCTGGACCTAATCAGGGCTGGAAGTAGATTTAGGGAATACTGGAAAAAAAAGCCAAAGAAGGGAGTTGAAGTCCAGTCAGAAATACAAAGGGCCAGGTTCTAAATGCCAAGCTAACTCTGGGAAAAGAGTGAATGCAATAGTGAAGAGCCAGTAAGGTTCTGAGATGAGTGACCTGTTGTCAACTGCAGCAAACAGGTTTGCTTACAGCTACAGGTTTATAATGAAGGCAGGAAACCTCCCAGATGAAAAAGCATTCTTTAGTTCAGCTTTGGTTTCAGTGAACCATTCCAGCTCATGACACATGCTGTCCCCAGTGCGGCAGCAGGAGGATCCCACACAGGAGGATCCCTGTGCCGTGACCTCTGATCCACGTGTGTAAGGAAGGAAAGTCCCGGCCACCCGCCTTTCCAGGTCCATGGGGCTCACTCTGGGGCACTTTCTTTCTAGAGAAGCAGATCATTCTGTGTCTTTGTCCTAAAAAGCATGTTTGACCACAAGTTAATTCTGTTGGATTGATGACAGCACCACAGAGATTAAATATGGAAGCTCTCAAAGCACGATTCACATTAACTGTGTAAAAACTTACACACAGGGTGCAGAGGGTACCTTTGTGGAAAATTACAAATAAAAGTTATACTAAACGGACAATGATACAAAAAACTTCCTTGGTATTTTTACAGAGGAAAAGTAGTAAAAAGGCAGCTCTTCAAAGGTTCTAAAGTTATTATAACTATTACAGGTTGTCCTCAACCTAAGACTACATTTTATAACAGAAGGAGACAGATTATTTGTGGTTTGGCAGCTGAACTGAGGGAGAAAAATGTTTCTCAAAAAATAGTTCAGAGCAAACAAAACTTAACGTGATTAGGGCTCTTGTTGCTAAAATGAAAAAAAAAAAAAAAAAAGAAAGCCCAAAAGCTCTCTCTTTCTTGTGTAAAATTGCAAAGGAAATGAAAGGACAGATTCCCATAACAGAATACCTCCTCTTTTTAATAAATAGACCAGTTGGTAACAACCTCCACCTGGACACATGGGAAATATGGTTTCAACTTCTACCTCCAGCTAAAGAGATCCTAACCCATGTTTCTAAAGCACATTTCCTAACCAACAGGTAGAGGGGAATCTGTGACACCTTAGATTCTCAGAGTAAACAACAACTAGAAATTTTTATATATCACTTGTAAGATATGAGGAAGAGATGACTTTCCAAATGCACTTTTATTTCCATTACTCAGATACTCATTTAAGAATGAGGTATATTTGCTTGTATAATCACACACTGTGCCAAAGCAGAAAAAGATTAGGTTTGAACTTGAGTCTTGTAGCTTTGTAACTGAAAAAAACAGGCATTTGAAGTTGCATCCCTTCTCTTCGACTTTGTGTAGAGTATTTAGTGATTAAGACAACAAAAGAATAAGAACAATCTTCTGAAGTGCCGTAATAATGGCATTGGGCTGTGCAAACAAAGGCACTTCGTCCTGCCCTGATCTTCTGAATGTTGAATTATTTCAGGCATGAACAAAATAGTTTCAGTATTAGAATGTGGTTAGTGTGCATCTTAAACATCACAGCATCTTCCTGAGTTCTTATCCCCTTAGACAGGTGTGTGTCTACGGAATACTTATGCACATTTAAGAATATATACATATATAACAGCTGACCTTTGATTTTCCACACCTGGAACAAACATGTACTTCTGAACCATTCAGTGAAAAGGCAACATCAACCTGATAACTAAATAAAAATAATCCTCACAGATAATTTTTTATTTTGATAATTCCAAGCAGATGTTGTTACAACAGCGAATGCTTGAAATTCTCCCCTCCTCCAGTGGAAAGCAAGGGAGGAGTCGGAGGAAGCTGATCCAACCCTTCCCTGACTGCTTTGATTGGCTTTCCAGCCCTTTGAACCCTGCAAAAGCAGGCTGTAACGCACACCAGAACCTGGCCCTAAGCCTTTGTGTTTTCAACAGCAGAAAATACAGTTTTCAATAATCACAGTGAACTTTGTAGTCGTGGAAGGTTCTCAAAGTTTGGGCCAAGCAGTTTAATGTAAAGCCACACATTTCTGTACAGTGTCTAGATACATACAGCAGGTCTTTGCAGAAATTTAAGTGTTGACAGATAAGATGGAATGCTTTGATGTATTTAATGCCTCTCCTGCCCTGCTAAATGAGAATTGTAGTGCCACAGTTTAATGTGCTTGTAAAGAAAACTACCTTATCAAAAATTTAAGATCAGCTCTATTTTTAAAAATGCAGGAAGAAAGAAACGTTAAATAAACATAAACCAATGTTATCTAAAGTATTCAAAGTTATAAGAGTCAGTGTTTTTTTGCTGTCTATTCTCAGCATTTGTAACTGAAGTTGTTTGAAATGCAATTAGTGAGAGAAGTTTGAAAAGAAATCTTGACAATTCTGTTCAATAAAAATATTTGTTGCTACTTCACTGGTCTGAGAATGTCATGATTTTTCCTTTGGGGCTCAGAATTGCACTTTAATACCTTGATAGATCATAACTGTTAGGTTATTATAAAATGTTGACAGATGAGGCTGTGGTTTGTGAAAGCTCCATATGAATTTTACCTTTAATTTCTGTTAACATTTGACAGAGCTTCATGACATTAGAACTACAAAGTTCATTGGAATTCAGCAGTGGTTGTACCAGCATTGTACCTTGCATACATTTCTCATTTACAGATAACACTTGTACATCTCCTGACACAAAGATTCAAAATTAATCTCGTCAAAAGCTGTAAGAAATGCACAGTGTTTTATTTCACAATAAAACTGAACGCATCAAAGGGCCTCTGTGTAGGTAAATTACTCCAGTTGGGCACAGAGAGGATTTTTAATTGGTTTGCATCTTTCCTGTTTTGACAATATTATATCAAACACATCAAAAAGTAAATAAATGACTGAGGTTGCCCCCAAGGTGGCATGTCAGCAGCAGTGTTCCTGAAAATTATTACCAAAGTCATGAATGGTTCATACAGACTAACGGCTCCTGGAATTTTTCGATTATTTGTGTAATAAAGTATGAGCAAGCTTTGTGAATTATGAATCAATATTTAATGAAGTCTAGCTTTCATAACTGACATTATTTACTTATTAACATAATCAGATATTTGAAGAAAAATATACTAAGATAATAAAGTAAGAAGCAATAAATAACTACACAATAAATATAATAATAGCAATATAATCACTTTGATTTTCTCAAATGTTGTGCATTAGTCCTACTTCCCTGATTAGAGTGAAATATTACTCAAAACTTCTTCTACATCAGTGGTTGGAGTGATGGAGTGGTAGCCTGTGCAAAAATTATGTGCTTTTTAGAGAACTGCATCATACCAGGGCACTTCTGAAGAAGTCCCTCAGAGGGCAAGCAATACGTGAAGGAGAACAACACACCCCACCAACACACGAGCTGTAGGAGCTGGAAGTTCACAGCCCCTCCCCTGGCAATCTGCAATACAGACTGGACAATCCAGATGCCTTCTGGAGTATTTTTTCAGCTCCAAAAAGACCATTTCCATGTTCTTGCTCAAGAGCCACTGCAGAGGTTATGGATGTTCTGATTTACCTCAGTGAACAACCCAAAGTGGAACTTCCCAGGTATTTCTTTGTGAAACCCTTGAGCTATTTCACGAGGATTAAGAGCATAAGAAAATGTCTAATAAGATTCAAATTTTCTCCATCTCATGGACCCTATTGACTTTAAACTACCATCGATTTCAACAGAACATGCACACTAATGACAGGTTTATAATTTCATATAATAGTTGCCTCATCTTTGGTATTTTGTTTCTAGTTAATTATCACCTGAACAGAACTGAAAGTGAGAACACCATTTTCACCTTTCTAGGTGGCATAAAGTTAATCCAACTCCATAACCCGCTTCATATTTGAAAATATCAGACAGCTGGTGCTCAGATCATAGCAGAAGGTATTTAGTGGAAACAACTGTCAGATCTGATTTATTTAGCATTATTCAGATTTGCAACCAAAGGCTTTTAACTGATGTGTGAATTCTAGAGAGACATTTAAATGCCTTTTTGCTATTTTCATTGTTTGTTATAACTTTTTGTCTTTGACAAATCTACAGAAGTGCATTATTTTTTATTACCGTGACCAGGGTCCTTTAGGTTTTTGTTGTGATGTACATAACTTGGGTTGAGAGTTTATTAAAACTAGAGTTATATGAGACATTCCTTCTACAGCCCACACTTTACTAAGGACTTCCAACACACTGCTAAGCTTTTATTCCATCTGCACCAATATTCAGTAAGACAGCAGGTAACTAGGTTTATTCTGGTGATGAATATACAGAATAATTCAACCAAGTACTGAATGTGGATTTCAAATGGCAAAAGTGTGGAGCTCTTTCATTTCCCTAAAGTAATAATTTTATTGGCTACTTTCATGTAGGCAAGTACCTTGTTCTGGGACAGAAATGCAGCTAATGAGATGTAGCTAATGTATTACAAATGAAATGCAATAGCTCGAGAGATGGACTGAGATTTCAATTTCTTGGATGCTGATCCACCTTGATCTTCGAACCTCCTAAACTTCTGTTCCCAGTATGAAAGAGAATGTTGTGTAAAAATAGGCATGTTTGTTAAAAAAAGAAGCAAAATGGAGTGGGTAGCTGCATTCAAATGCCTCTCTGATAACTCACACTTTGGCATGGGGAAATTGTTGGGAATACACACAAATGGAACAGCTCTTTGCAACAATATATGAATGAGTGCTGTGAAATAAGTTATCTTTTCTTTGACTTTATCCTGAGCTATTTCAGAGCTAAGTGTTATACTCCTTGATGTTTTCCACTGGAATAACAGCATGCCAAAAAGGGGAAAAAAACCCTGGATACTTATGGACATGATCAACTGGAGGATCCTTCAAATAAAGCATCACAGGGATAAGAAAAAAGAGAAACACTACTCATTTCTGACAGAGCTGCATGTACAACTCTAAGTGATTTATCTCTAGATAATCTATTTCAGATATAAAACTAGGAAGACCTTTCTTTGAAGCATAGTGTAGTCAGATAGAGATGAAACCATAAAGGTCAGGATACATTCTGGAATTCAGATACATACTGAGGTGCCAAACACATCCAATTGGAGAAGTTTATCCTTAATGCAATTCCCATGTTTCCGAGACCTTTGTGAGGGGGAGTGAGGTGATTCTTGGAATTTCTTATGCAACCAGACAGGAAAACAAGAAAAATCTGCAAAGGTCTCCAAGTCCAAGAAATGCTCTTGAAGTGGGAATTAAGTCACAGTTACAGAATAAAGAGACTCAGAATAAATACATGGCTGAATTAAGGCCATCGAACCATCTCTACTCTGGAATCAGACACATCATATGCAAATCATTAGAGATGCAGTCAAATAAGAATGTATAACCTTTTATAACATGTCCAATAAAATTTAAACCAGGGACATTATATACAGATTAAGTGCTTTTTCTACATGAATGATTTTTAAGCCTAAATAAAGCAATTAAATTAGGATCGTACCATGCTCTATTCACAGGATTTTCAGAAGATATAAAGTCACTGCAGTAACATGGATTCCAGCAACTAGAAGTGGTCTAAACATATTCAGGGCATATATTCAGTATATTCTGTCATTAAACCCTTCCAAGAATTATATCTTTTCAAGCATTATGAAAAAGAAGACAAGTGATGCAAGTATCTAGTTATAGCTACTCACCAATAAAACCATTAAATACACAAAAGTATAAAATCAAACTGTACAAACAGAAACAACTTCTGACAGTGATCTATAGCTCCACTTCAAAAAGGAAATCTTAGTTGAGTGACATATCAAGAATTGTAATAAAAAATTAGCTCAATACCACAGTCACAGGCTACATCAATCTTTGTTTCCAATGACAGTTTCTGATTTTGAGTCAAACTCTCACTAGACAAATCAAGATAAGTTCTTTTGCTCACCAATGTCAGAGAATCAATTTTCATGCAAGGCATAATATTCTGAAAAGAAGAGAAAAAAACCTAGGGTTTTTTCCAACAGTGATCAAAGGGTTACCCTCACCAAGTTTTTGAAAAGACCTGGATGTTACTCTTTCTATAAGTCAAAAATGTGGATCCAAGATCAGTCAAACAGGATTAAAACAACATTGTGCATTGTTTCCTATAACATCTCGAGCTTTTATAGTCCCTCTCAGCACCTGCGAATGTAGCACTAAACTAAAGGACTTCACGATACTCTCATGTTCTCTTGAATTTCCACTGGGATCTGAAAAACCAGGAGATGTCATTTTTCTCTAATTCAAACAGTAAGATGGCATTGTTTAGCTGTTATGTTTTCTTACAAGTTGATTATCACCACAATATCCAGACTCTGACAAGAATTTAAAAATAATGCCTCTTCCTTCTCCAGATAACAGAAAAAACAGGACAGAAAAGTGTCTGTGTGTGCATGTGAAATGTAACGAGGGAAAGCCAATTCAATGAGCTGAGCTTTGCTGAATGCTGTGAGGGTGAGAGTAATTTTTATTTATTCCTGCGGTAAGTTTCATAAGATCAGATCTCCTCTCTGTTAGTGAGATTTCTTCTTCTGGTCACAGTTTTGTGATTCCAGTGGAATGTAGCTGTCAGAGCTTGTAGCAGGGAGTATATTTAAAATATATAGGGCTCTGAATATCAGGGAATAAAACAATCTATAACATATATTCACTAGAGAGACAGAGTGGAATGCAGAGCAGAGAAATGATGTTTCTGTTGCTTGCAATTTCTACCACTTTGAACTTTCATCATTATTTGCAGTTTCTTTACAAAGAATGGATTATAATAAACACATCTGGGGGTCAGAAACCATCATTGCAACATCTGTGCTCAGGAGGCTGAATTAGACATTTCTGGAATGCTATGTCCCAAATATAACAGAGACTTTGAAGCCATAATCAATCAGAAATCTGCAGTAATGTTAAGAGAACTATGATAGCCATATAATACAGTTATAAATATATACATTCTAACATGTTATTTGAGGTTCCCCATAAAAGAGTAAGGCTGCAGAGGGCACAGAGACAGGTGAGGGAGAAAGATTTTCTAAGACTCTGGTTCATCAGCACTCCTCTAATCTCTCCATCTTCACCAGGCAGGTAACAATGCGTTCTTTTGCATCAGAACTGTCTTTCCTTTTGTGCCTTGGCTCTAATCTACAGGGCCAGAGGGCTGCAAAGGAGTGAGAGGGACTGGGAGACCACACAAGCCACAGAATCACTGCCACCAAACGCCTTAAATGGGGACAGAAATTGGGGTCTGCTCAAAAGGCAAGAAACCAGATCCTCTCCTGAAAACCAGTGGCTCCTGCTTCTCAGTTTCTACCCAGGTCTGAGTTAAACAGAGCACAGCACTTCTATAAAATGCATTATTTGCTTGGGTGAAAACTAGTTGTATTTGGCTTTTAATTGCTGTAGAGTTCTCAGCACTGCTGTAGCTGAAAGACACTGCTGTAGAGCTCTGCTATTTAATGCAGAAGTCTAAATGCCCCAAGACCTTGACATTCAGTTTAAAGACCCTCCAAAATACAACAGTGAGTTCTAGGTTTGCCAGATATGAGGCATTACTCAACATAATATTTTAATCTAGGCAAGATTCAACAATTTGACAAGCTTGATCCAGAAACTACACCACTTAATATCAAATACTAAAGCCGAAATCTACCTAAGCAGAGAGAGATCAGAACCCAAGACTCCTCTCCTTCTGGCAAGTGTCCTGATCACTGAACTACGGGTTTCTGTTTCCCTGCTCACCAGCTTTCTGCACTATGGTACAGCTGCACCAGGACTGGGATGCACCAGGCTGATGCCTAACTCCTTTCGTAGGCATATTCCCAAGAGGCAGAAATACCAACTTAAATCTGCTCCACTAGTCAAAAAACCCCCCAAACTTCAACTTCTGGATTCACAGCGATGTCAAACAAGTGAAAGTCAGAGAGAACAATTCATGCCTCCCAGGGAATTTAGCCTTTTACAGTGCATGCCTCAGTACTCATTGTAAATTGAATAAGATTACTCAATGTCTAAATATGGATAAGTCTAAATATGAGGATGCTTATACACAAGTAACCTGAAAGATGGTAGTGCAGCTTACAGGTGCTTCAAATACACTTCTGTTAAGATTATGGTTTGAATTTTAATTAATAGAATAAACTCAAACGACTGACTTCAGACCTCAATAACTCTTGAAGAACAAGAAGCATCAAAATTCAACTATCACACTTCAAGCTGCCCCTACAGTTGCCCTTAATTACCAATAAGTCAAATGAATATTAGGTTATGGCCTTTTCTGAAACTAGCTGGGATTCGAAATTCCTGTCAGCATCTTCCACATTTTCCATGTCTGCTTCATACATCCCAAATGCTTTGTGAATTTCCAGTGGGTTAATAATGTTATTCTTTTTGGTGAGTGTCATCTGTTTGGTAAATATCACCAAATGTCATGTGTTTGGTAAATAACGTTAATTGTGTGCCTCAGCTAAATAAAGAGGTCAGACTATTTACACGGGTCTTAAATTGTTTATCACTTGTAGTACACAGGAGCCTGACTGTGCTACAGCCGAGGGGAAAACAGATACAGGAGTCATAGACACTTATGGTCCTAACTGAAAGCATAAAAATTCTCTAGGATACTGTCATAACTCCAAATATTTAATGACAGATCACAGGTAACTTTTGTTCAGCCGTCCCCCACTGGAAAATTCAGGATATTAAAAGACTTAAAAGTTACTACTCTTCTTCAGTAAAAGTCAGCTAACAGCTGTAGTGAAGAACAATACTTTTGTTTAATCTGCTTATTATTGGTTTAGCCAAATATTCTGTAGGTGCTTGGCCAAGAAAATATAGAAAGATATTCAGGTGTCATTGGATGTAATTTGGAAGTTTACACACTTTTTTAGCCTGGCAAGCAAAAATATTTCACCCAGGATATTATGCATGCACAGGGCCGCCAAAAATATGTTTAAATGTTACAGATCCACAGTGCCATCTGGCCAAGCAGCTCTTCAGATACAGTCTAGAGACATAAGAGAGAAACACTGCTGGATATCTCATAAGAGGTATCTATTATATCTATTTCCAAGGCATCAAAGATCTTATCTAAAATACAGCAGACCACCATCGACAGTAGCTACCATATTTTCCACGAGAATCAAGGAAAGAAAGCATGAAGAAGAAACTTAATAAGCTCTCAATAGTCCAATGTGTTCACATATGTACTAGGGATATACACAACCATATACAGACCCCCACATACATGTGGATTTGGCAATGGTCTGTCACTATTTATATGACGAATATTGGAATTAACTTTACAATGCAAAAGATGAAAAATAAACACCAGCTATTTCTTAAAGAAAAAGACAAAAAATACTTAAAGAAACCCCAAACAAACCAGAAATCTCTCTGCTCACCCTATTTCTAATTGATTTTCTTGATGCTCTAGATACTTCCAATAAAGCTTTATACCAGGTTTTGGGTAGCATCTCCCAGCTTTATAGCTTTACATCTGAGGCTGTCCAGTAACGTGGCCTCCCTTTATTCTGCTTCTTTTACCAACCTCCATGACCTTTGCAAAAATAACTTTATAATAAAGAGGAGATAATATGTATTTCAAACTAAGAAAGTCTGAAAGAGAAAACTAATGACTTCCTAATAAACACAAATGCTGCATAACAGCAGACATTAAGAATACAACTGATAGAAACTCAGGAAGATTTAATACAATCATTTAATATTATAACAGGGCAGGGGGAAAAGACCACAAAACAACCTTGGTCAGCAATACACTCAGCAAATGTAGTTTTCCTGCTTCCAGAGATTGTCAGCAGACCATGTTTCCTCAAATGCATTCACATTTTGTCAGTGAATTTTCTGCTTTTATTGATTTAAAGATAATTATTTTTATTAAAGGCCTGAGTTTTATTAAAAACTGTTAATACTCAGCATGAAAAATTCTGAATGACTAAGGGTTAAGTAGTGTCATACCACTTCATTAGCAAATTTTTATAATTTTGAACCTTTTTTAAAGATCCCTGATTTTAAGACTCTAGAAGAGACAAACCTGAGGGAAATTTAGGTGCTAAATAACATCAGGGATTTTTGAATAGTTATAAACTTAGCCATGAAGGGAAAATAAAATTTGTCTGTGTCATTTTACAAAAATGAGACAAACTACTCTAAATTTGACCAGCTAAGGATAGAAACAGTTTTAGAAGTAATTTTAGAATAAATTGATGAAATTTACTGCACAGGGCATGATTCTGGACAATACAAACAGGTCCTTTCCTAGATCACAGTCCCCTGAAAGTCTGATTTTTGGGGGAGAAGCATTAACAACCTTGTACTTCTGCTGCACCAGGAACAATGTAATTTATTAAAATAAATAAATAACTCTCCATACGCTCTAATTTTCTGTCACCAACACAAACTGATTGAGTAGGTGGGCTGGTTCTAAACTCGGAGGGCAGTTCTCCTCTCGTCTGGCTTCTCAGCTGGGCCTGTGCCAGAGCTCCACAGACCCTGTCCCTGCACAGGGACAGTGTCTCCTGTGGCACACACCTATAAATAGCACTATGTAAATGCATGGCCACGTCTCAGTGCAGTTCCTTCGCTAGTGCAAATAAACCAGCACATTTCAAATTCCCCCCGGAACATTTATACCTATTAATTCTTGGCAATTTTCAAACAACACAAGGCCGTGGAATGTACACCCTGTATTCTATTTACAAGAGTATAAACTGGATGCATCCCATTCACTTGTTTCCCATTTTCCTGTTTCAGGTACACCTGGCTGCTGGTCACTCCCTGCCCAACTTACTCCAATACAGTGAATGGGTTTCATATTTTTCAAGCTTCCACCCTGAGTGGCAGAAGGAAACACTATATGTGCTCACCACAGATATATCTATATATCTCTCTCTATATATATATGTATATATAGATATATGAAGTTATGCCTTTATCTACAGAAGCCAATACAGAATATAAAGCCCTAATCCAACACAATTAATAAAAAAATAAATTAAAATAAAACATATACAACCCCCCCCACAGCCCACAATTAAGAAAAGTTAATGCTCCACGTGAAGCATTAACCAAACAAACCTATAAACCAAACAAAAGACTTCAGAGTCTCTTCTCAGCTCTCCTTTCCATAGATGCAGTAACAGAAGCAATTCAATATTGATCCACAAACCCTCTCTCCCAAGTCATAGGTGGAAAATTCAGCTGCAACAGCCACTTTGGCCTCTACACTTGATGACTCTTCCTCCTTCCTGTAACTATCCTATTAGAAGAATCTTGCCTGCAGCTTTTCCTAAGGGGTCAAAAACAAATGTAATGTGATTATACTGGGGCAAACACAGCCCCTGAAACCCTTTCACATCAGCCAGGAAGCTCTTCCATTGCTTATGGCAGCATCTCTCTTACTCTGCCAGCAAGAAACCCTTTGTCAGGCACCATAACGAAGCAGTAATCTAAGAGGAAAACCTCTTATTCCCTGTCAGGATTAATAAGAAATGAAGCTGAAGTATTCTGCTGACAAGGATGAGAAGGCAATATTTAAATTAGAGCAAAACCCAGCATACACAGTGTGTAATTTGATTAAAGAGAAACCTAAGCGATCAGTGTTAACAAGGGTCCACTTTGTTTTCTGATAAACAGAGGAACGTTAAACAAACTCTTCCCGACTAAAACTGTGGCCAGGCTGGCTGCTGCTGCCTTCAGTGGCACGGGGGTGGCCCAGGGGAGGTGGCAGCAGTGCTGGCAGCCCTCCAGGGCACAGGTACTGGTGGGCACAGGTACTGGTGGGCACAGGTACTGGTCCAGCGGCACCCCGACAGCAGAGCGGGGAACTCCCCGGGGCTGCATCACACAGCCACCGCCTGAAACAGCCTGCCCAGCGCCAGAAAACACACCCAGCCTGTGCAAGGAGCCAGCCCTCCGGAGGGACAGAGCATCTCCTAGAGGACAGACAGTGATTAAATAGAGTCCAGCAAATGATGCCAATAAACAAGGTTGCAATTATCAAAGGACACCCAGGCAGCCAAAAAGAGGCTGCTAAAAGCTGTAATCACACTGTTCTACAGCACTCGCTTCAAAAAGTAGAGAAACATAATATATTTTGGCTGGAAAAGAACACGTACTATAGCAGACTATTTAAGAAAATTGCAACCTGCTAGAAAAACCAGCTCGATTGCCTTATATGTAAGAGAGTGGGGCTGCATTTCAGATCCCATTTCTTACTTCAGGTGAATTATATCTCTGAATCACACAGCACCTGTCTGACTGCATCTGTTTTTGTTTGACACCATTATATCCTCCTGTCCTTGACCCCAGCTGAGACTGAAAAGCTCTGGGGACTGCTAAAGGGGCTAAGTTTTCCATGAATATTTGCTTGCATTTATAAATTGATTTACTTAAACCACATTAATGTAATTTGTGTATTTGCTTTCTGAAAAAAACCTGTTCATTTGGGGTTTGCTGGCATGAATGTTTACTAAAGTAAATTCCAAAGATGTAGCCAAAAGTATTAGGATCAGAAAAAGGCTCTTAAAGTGTACTGAAGTGTGTCAGTGCACTTCCATTTGCAAGACAAATAATTCTCACTCAGTAAGCCAAGGAAGAGAAAGAAAATTTGGAGGTTCCCTGGCCATTCATAATGAACCAATACAGCACTAGGAATAAACACTGAAAGGGGAACACTGTTACCAGGTAGTATTCTGATATTTCTGCAGACTAGATTGACTCAAAGATGTGATATGGTCACAGCTGACTGTGTACCGAGAGGACACCGGGATAAGACACAGGGTTTGTGGCCAGTTGTTCTGGGGGCTGAAACAACTGAGCACAGAGTGTTTCACCACTGGGTCATTTGTGTGTACTCCAGACATTTGTGTGTCTCTCTAACCAGAGAATGAACAAGAATTTCGTGTCCCAATATGTCTGCTCAGTGGCTTATCAGCTACAGCCATGGTCCTGAAAACAGTCTTGCATCATAATGGCATCTTTTATAATTGATATTTGCAGTTAAGCTTATAGACTAGCCTGACACTCATGCTGTTCAATATATACTCTCTCCTTTACATTTCATTTTTAGGCCTATAACTGAGCTATGGTCAGCAACAGGTTCCTAAGCATAACTGTTGGTAAGAGTAAGAGCACCGCAGTCTGTGAAATGTAGAGCATCCTGATCTCTGGGTATAAGCCGTGGCCATGTCCTAAGGGGAATCACAGCTCTGACCACTTACACTCTGCTACCTTCTTTAATTTTTTCAGAAAATTAAGCATCAAACTTTTAGCTCTCTACAAACCTGTAATTGATGGTGTTTAAGCTCCTTTACTCATTCTTCATGAAATGTTCCCTTTCTTTCCCCATACAATCCTCTCACTGTCTTTCAGTTCTTCATAACTGGCCCTAATAGAAAAAATCCCAGCACTGTTATTCTCAGCTGCCACAAAACACAACCAAATAGATGTGCTCTCTACCTCTCATAATAGAGTTTTTAAAATTCCCCTAGGATAGGAGCTCAGAATTCATAAGGGATTTGAACTTGTGTTGAAAGGCAAATCTATATTTGCACATATACCATGCTACGCCATCAAAAGTTTTTCTCTGACCTGTATCTCCCTGCTAAGTTGTCTCACAGTATCAGGTCCCTGGGAAGACCAAATCTGAATGTGGGATTGAACATAAAGCATAGCAAAGTCTGAACGACTAATTTTTCTAATTAAAGTACCGTTCCATTCTTAAATTATTTTGCTTTTAATTCCATGTTCATGCAACAGCAGACTAATGGTAAATTACTTTATTTGGTTTGCTCTTCTAGTAATTTGCCACATTGAAAGAAAAAAAGTGCATGTCAACTCAACAAATTAAAGTCAAATGTGGTTTAATCATTTTCCCTTTAGCCAAGACCATTAACATGGCACAATTAAGTAGATGCTAAAAGCTGGCAGAGGAGTGTGTGAAGCAGAGCTGCCATTCCTGCTGCTGAACAGCAATGGGAACTGCTGGAAACCCAAGCTCCAGTGCCCTCTGCCCCATACCTGACCCTGCCCACAGCAGCACCTTTCTCTGACAGCCTTGACAGACTGGGATCTTTCTGCTGGATGCTCCCACCGTGCCCTGCATGAAGCAAGGAGCTGTCTAGAGTATTTTATGTCTGTCGTAGTCACAGAAAATGAAAACGCCCTCTTGCTGTAGATTAGCACCTTCTCCTGGACTCCCAGTAAAAGGAGGCCAGGGCACCAAAAACATAAAACCTTGCACAAATCAAAGAGACCAGGGTTTTAACCAATTTCCATCAGCATCATGGCCATTTAAAGCATTGAAATCTGGTTTAAGTGTGCTTTGTATTACATAATGCTGATTTGAACCTCTCCAATCTGAAAATTATTCTGAACTCTTCCAGATCAAGTTTTAAAGTACTTCTTATGTGAAAGCAAGATATACAACATTACAAATTCTCTTATACACCTCCACTGTATTTTTTCAGGTCATTTGTGAGCTAAGCTTTGAGGAAAGTCTTTAGTTCTTTCTTAGATTATTGAAATTGATTTGCACTTCACTGCTCTTTTAGACCTTCAGGGGCATTAGAATGAGACTCTACCATCATTCCAGGTATTATATGATCTTGATGTAATATGCTGTGATTCCCATAGCTAGTGAATTGTATTTAGCAGGACTACAGTGGATTAACTAAGAGGTTAATTTAAATGGCATATGTTCTCCTTTGAACTGTTTGTATAACTAAAGCATGTATTTAGGCACAATTAAACTCAAAGCACATACTGATGGTAATG
Source organism: Cephalopterus ornatus (assembly GCA_013396775.1). NCBI lineage: Eukaryota > Metazoa > Chordata > Aves > Passeriformes > Cotingidae > Cephalopterus > Cephalopterus ornatus. The sequence continues at coordinate 108,711 of VZRE01011159.1, read as the reverse complement.
TATCTGGCAACCAGAGTAACCAACAATTTTCCTCAGCATTTTACTTTATCAAACAGATCTGTACAAGGAATAAGAAAGTTCCCAACAGGCACAAATAATGACGGCATTTTCGTGGGGATTTTTGTGCCCATTTGAAAAACAGCCTCTCCTCACATCAATGTGCACAGGAGTCCATCCAAAGGGGTACGCCCTCATGTTAAAAAAATTTGGACATAGTGAGCAAAACAATTTCTGGTGTACAGGCTAAAAACTGCTGTGACATGTTAGCGTTGAACAGCTGCAAACAGCCTCAGCGACACTGCAAGGATTTCCTCGGTGTCACACTCTGGAATCAGATTCTTTTCCATCCACACACCTATTCTGATGTACGTGGACAATCAGACTGGGTACAGTGCTAACCTAACTTAGCTAAGAACTGTATTTTAAAGAACTATCTTAACTATGCTAAGAATTATGTTTAACTATGTTAAAAGTACTATTTTTCCAAAATATGACCCTTCAGAATGGAGAGAGCGCAGTTTCTGCCTCTCACAGCCCCATGTGCGTGGTGGGACAAGGCGTGAACTGAGTCTGGGGCAACTCCAGTGGGAAAATGCTCTCAGACATTCAAACAGACTCTTGTCCATATCTCCCAGATCACAGAAATCTAACAACGGGGAAATGAAGTCCACATACGTTCCCTGAATCCCACCTCTTCTGGGCTTATTGAAAGGGAACCAGACACAGGCAAACCACTCGGTGTGGCTGACCTGTGTGCTTGGAAAGCCCCGGGAAGGGCCCTAGCAAAGCCCTGCTGAAAGCCTGGGATATTCATCCCACTCACTCAGGGCAGTATTTTCCTTCAGCATCAATTATCATCTTCCTGAAGGCTGAAGGTAAAAGGCTATTCTGCCTTTTGCTTTGTTTCCAAGTGGTCTGGTTTCCCCATCACTCGAGTTTGACATCTCACACAGGTGTAGCAGGGCACATTTATCCTTTTCTGTGCTGACCAGTGGCAAGTTTATAAATCACACATTTACTCCTAAACTCTTACATGACACTGTAGCTCTTAATATTCATGAGCAGATTTGTAAAATACATCAGTTACAGGTGAAGGAAAAAGTTAAAATTCAGGGCACAAATATATAACTCTGCAACAACTTGTACTTAATGTATCAAAGCCTAGGAAATTCGAGCTCCATTCTCTGTGTTAAACAAAGCAGTATACCTGCAGAATTTACAACTTGAACTTTTATTTTTGTAGACCAATACAGATTTAAAATATGATCTTGGAATTTTGTGAGCTGATTGGAACATGAGCTACTTTAAAAATATCACCATAAATGTTATAATTCCTGAGGGAGATGTGATAGTACTAGACAACTTTGAAAATCATCTGTCCCCTTTTGGAGTCCTAAAATGGGATCTGAAGTCACCTGAAAATCCGTTTCAGTGTGTGCTGGTTACCTGAAAAACTAGAATGTTATTGAAATTTCCTTCTCGTATGCTTCACTGCATGATTCATGCATAGAATTACTGTTCATCAGCATGGGTTGTGTCGTGCAATGGGATTCCTGCTTGTTATCCAGCTGTGAGAAATGCACAAGCTGTAAAATAAGTTAGCCAAGGAGTGAAAGGGACTGAAACCAATGCAAATGAACACAGTAACAAAGGAACAAAAGTATGGCACTATTTACAAAGGAAACGGGAGAAGTCACGGATAATTTAGGGTTAGAATCTAACAATCATGTCCATTCCAAATCTCTTGACCTCTTGGTATAGACGGTACCTTCTCAGTCCTGCAAATTTGATTTTTTCCAAGGATACTTCTCTGTGAGAAGTCTTGCCTCTGTATTATCGTACAGGCTCTTCCCTTAACTCGACAATTTTGTTGTTTTTTTCCTTGTACAGAAGTAGTTTCAATATTGATGCAAAAGATGTTCCTATTCTTGTCTCAGGTTATTAGAATTTTACCTATACTTTATTCCTGTGATCCTTTGAAGATAATAGATTTTACATGTTTATAGTAAGTACTTATTTATTCAATAGATATTCAACCAGATATTGCCAGAGTTAAAAAAATTCCCAGAGTTCGCTAAATTCTAGTGTTTGCTAAGAAATTGCTAACACCAAAAGTATCAAATATTCATAACCATAGACCCCAAACTCAGCACAGCCAACTGCACTTACAAAGAATCTAGGATACAGCTTTCTGACTTACTCAGTTCTTGAAACTTTACTGTTTATTTTGAGAGCATGTGCAGATGAGCGCACTCTGCAGACTCCCTGACAGGAGTCACTCACTCCAAACTATAAACTCCTTTTGAACTGGGAAACAGGACTGGCTGCAGGCAAACTACCAACAAGGACCTTCTCAGAGACCAGGATATGATCTCTTCTTAGACGGTAGTAGCTGTTGTGATCACAGTCTTAATATAGAGAAAACAAATTCCTTTAAACATTTATGCTTTAGAAGAAAATAAGTATGTAAAACAGTGTGAAGACTTAAAGTAAGGATAACTGTCAATCATTTTGTTCCCAAGGTTTTAAATCTATAATGCTTCTCTTCTTGCAAACCTTTAGTTTTAAGCCTATAACAAAGAATTCTTGAAACTCATTAGAAATATGCCACATTCTCAAATACAGTGCAGAGTTCTTGTAACTGAAAAATGTTTCCAGCACAGTTGCTTTCTCAAAAATAAAACCCCCCAACTTTGCTGCCTCTTAAATGCTTTAATGTTTCTTTATGGTGTTGGTTGAAAATACTGGCCGCCCACTAATGCTCTTCTGTGAACTGTGAGATATCTGTATTCAATAAATAAAACGTAAACAAATGAGCTTTCATCACATCACCTTACTACGCAGATAAAGTAATGAGCATTAAGGCACTGTGTATTTCAGTTAATTCTCAATATTTCTGTCTCAAAATTGTTCTTTAAATGTTTCCTTTGAACTGAATTGACTATTTTTCAGCTTTAAAATCTTAATTATGTTTCTTCCCAAAAATAAACTGGTAACATATAAATTGGTAACCTACCACTCATCAGCACTTGAATGACATTTCTTTGCCCATATAGAAGCTTTAGAAAGTCCATACAAAAACCTGTGTGTAAGTTTTAGAAATCTCTGTATTTTTCAGCAATAGAGTTTTATCTAGAAACAGTGACCCCATCAGGTAGAATCTCTTTTGTAAATATGAAACAAAAAAAAACTCCAAACCAAAATCATGTATAAGACATTGTAACTCAAGATATCATCATTGATCTCTTAACAATACAATGTTCTATTTAACTTGTATTATTTCCTCTAGTAATAATAAAATACTCTTATGTAGCAATTGCAACTATTTTTCTTTTCTTTAAATATGGGGCTCCCTTAAGGTGCAGTCACAAACCCATGTGGCTAAACTACTGAGAGCAGTTTCCCTAAATAATCACTGATGGATGATCTGCCAGTCTTTGTGTGTGTTTGAAATACTTTTGTTAATTACTTGGAAAGCAGTACCTTGAGCTCTCTTCCTTATTCTCTCTCCAGATAATTATACTGAATAATAAGAAGCATTATTACTATAAATAAAAATCCACCTTCCCTTGAGACCCTTAAATGTCTACATTTCTTTTGTGCTGAAAACTAGGGCGGTGGTAGGCTATGATATTTTTCTTGTTCCAGATCCGAGTCTTATTTTTAGATACGTTATTACTGCTGAGGAAACAGAGAAGCTCTGCAAAGAGTATTTGTGTACCACAGTTACATATTTTTTCCATCTGGGGGAAAAAAAAAGATTTTCCTCGGCCTCCCTTTAACATATGGAGTTTGTCACATCAATCACTGGTGGAGAACATGTAGTGGCATCCATGTCATCTGGGTGACAGGGCTGTTTTACATACTACCAGTATTTTAGATTCATGCCTTCCCAAGCTACAAAGCACACACATTCTACTCAGCAATAGCATAGTTCTTCCAAAGAGGAGCTGTCTTTTGTCAAGTGTTTTCTTCAGACAGCTGTAAAAACGTTACAAATGATCCCAAAGTAGCAATGTAGGTACTTGAGCATGCAGTCCTTCTCTAGCTTGTATAGTAAGTTCAAACTGGGTGCTTTAATATGTACAGGGGTCATCACTAGGAAAACCTTTCCCTTGCTACCTACACTCACACAGAAACCTTGGTGGGTGTCAAGAGGATGGTGCCAGACTCTTTTCAGTGGTGCCTGGTGACGGGATGAGGAGCAATGGCCATAAACTAAACCACAAGAAATCCCACCTCAACATGATGAAGACCTTCTTTAAACTGAGGATGGCAGAGCACTGGAACAGGCTGCCCAGGGAGGTCATGGAGTCTCCCCCTCTGGAGACATTAAACACCCCGAACATGTTCCTGTGTAACCTGCTCCAGGTGACCCTGCCTTGGCAAGGGGGGTTGGACTGGATGATCTCCAGAGGTCCCTTCCAACACCAACTATCCTGTGATTCTGTGAAAGATTATAAAAAACCTTGCCCCATTTATTTGTCCTTTAACTTTAAGAAGTACGTGTTATACTTCAAGCCCCAAATGTATCGAAACGGGCCTGTTACGTTCTGCCACCTTCCTGCTAGAGATCACCTACTACCCCCATTCTCATGGCTCCTCTCCTACACTAAAATTACGCCAGCTCTGTACTATCCCTGTTCTCTTGTCTACAGGCACCACAATATCATCAGCAATTATAATTTACCCTGGTAAGGCACTTTACTGCCAGTTACTGTTCAGTACATTGGTTTCTTGACCTCTCTGCAAATAGCTAGATAACTAATTTAGGGTATAAATGGCTGTGATAATTATAATTCAATTTAATTTCCTTTCAGTAATTCACACACAGATGTTTTGATATCACTGAAACTATTAGCTGAAGAGACCACACACTGTAGAGTGCCTAAAAATTTAGCACTGTGTCCTAGAGGAGTTAGGCAGGATATGAATGCAAAACTGCAGTTTCTGAAGATTATTATTTCTTAAGTGTGGAATCCTAAGAAATCCTTAGGCCTCATGCACTGGGAGACTCAGCCTGGAAAACCTCAATTCTGGCACTTAATTTTTCAAAATTAAACATCACAAATACTTATTAGGCATGGCAGTGCCCAGCATAAGACAATATCATAATGTGATAGCACAACAGGTAAGCAAACCTGTCTGGTTGTCCCTCCTGTGAAAAACCTCCAGGACAATTTTCTCTCTATGTCAACTCCCTGATCTGTTTTAGTCAATGTTTTCTAGGTCAGATAGCCTTCAAAATATAATCCCACAGGTGAAATTAGCAGTGTTTGTCATTCCCTTCATGGTTTTTAACTGTGAATTCAGTAAATAGAACATTACGTTAGGACAATATGATTTAATGTTGTCTTGCTCATAGGAATTCAAGTAATTTCTTGGAAAAAATGCTCACATGGGCTTAAATTGTCATTCAAGAAGAGAAAAATCTCCTAGTTTATTACTATAATACTGAGTGTGAGGTACGCCTGGTTCTTTGGTGCGATGGTCTCTTTGAAACAGGCCTGTGTCTGTGTTCCCCTGCCTGAATGCACCGTGTTTCACTAAACAAGCCCTTCATTTCTGAATGGGTCTCAAGGTCTACCATCTTTGCAAATAAACACCCAGCAACGGCAATCCTTACAATAACAATAACAAATTCCCAGCCAGTCAGCAGGAGCAACAAATCGTTCTGTTTGTCTCACAGAACTCCAAATGGTAAAGGGAAGCAGAAATACACTTTGTCACTCCCAGAGACACAGGCAAAAATTAAGAAGTCATTGTCATCTGGGTCCCTGGTGAGCCTGATGACAACACTTGACAAAGCACATATGTCATTAATGTCCAGGATAAGGAATGTATTCCTGTCACAGGACTTACTGGCATTAATGCCCCTGCAGGACTTTGCCTAGAAAAGCAAGTTGTCACTGCTGCCTCTGAGTGTCCCTCTCAAAGGAAATGTATCACTTTGCTTTCAGAACGAGACAAATAAAATAAAGCACCGAGCACGACACGATAAAAAACAAGGAACCTCTAAAGCATGCACAGCTTCATGTCCCTTCCATGGGACTAGCACAAAAAGGGATAAAGTGACACAGATGTTTGATAAATGGCAAGGCAAAGCAACCATGAAGAACATGTTATCATGAGAGGGGAGCACCTTTTGTCGAGCACCTTGCAAGTTTTGCAAGCACACGAGCACATGAATGTGGAAATTTCAAGTCTGTCTACATAATGCATTTTAGACGGTTTTCCCTGCTTGAAGAAACTGTAAGTAAACTGTCTGCAAAGGTGATTTGTATCCCTGGGTATAACTGTTTCACTGGGCTTCTGGCAGCAAGCAATTGTTTGTCAGATGTGATGCTCATAAGACCTTTAACTATAGTGATACTAGCAATTGCCTCTATAATACTTAACACATAAAACAAATTATAACAATATCCTTAAGATTAGCATATAAGTAATAGTGCTATATAAAAACTCATAAAAACAAAATGTATGGCTACAATAACCATATTAAAACAACCATTGTTCTGCTTTAAATAAACATATGAACCACGTTTGGAAGATATTGTAGTATTTACTGATTAAGAATAAGGAAAAGCCTATAGCTGTCATCTCAGAAGAAAGAAATTGATTCCAGTTTCTGTCTTTCCTGTAGGTCCTGGAAGGCCAGCTCATGGCAAAAGCCCAACAGAACCATCTAAAGAGCTTCAAGAATCCTTCCATAGTTTTTAAAGAATAAAACCACATCCTTTTTATGCATATTTTTTGTTATTTGGGTGGGCGTTTTTTGGGGTTTTTTGTTTGTTTGGCCTTTTTTCCAAAAGGGTACCATCATGTTACAGACAACATAAGAACATGATGCATATCATTAACTACTGAACAGCTATGCCCATCACAGACTGAACAGTATCATAATCTGAACCCCTGCACTGCACTGGTGACTTAAAAAGTCAAACTGACGCTAATGCTAAAACGTCAAATTTACACCAGTGCTAAACTGGCATAAAAAACCGAATTGAGACAATATATCTCTCTTAAACACTGACAACATTCAGAGCCTGGGAAAAGTAAGATGCAGAATGGGTTTGTCTGAATGAGTGCTAGACAAGACTGCACCTACACACTGAGAAGATTTTTCTCTGTGAGAAAATGCGAAGAGAAAACCCTTGTTTTGTCACAGAACTGGTACTTCCAGTCTCTTTAGCAGCTTCATTTTTCACTTGGCAGCTGAAGTGCTGAAATCCAGTGAAAATGAAAACAATCAGAACGATCATGTTTCTGGGACCAACACAAGCTAAAGGAAAGAAGATTATCCCCCTAGATGGGGACCAATAAAGTGCTTTTACGCCTGCACTGAGGTGCTCAGGGGTAGGACGTGTGTGGAGAGGAGCTGTACTGTTGGGAATGGTGCAGCCCAGTGTCTCCTGTGCTCCACGGCCCGTCCTCCCCGTGGCAGGGCAGCTGTCCCAAGCCCAGTGCACACCCAGGACGATGTCCTGAGCCCCGAGCCCAGCACAGTGACCCACTAACAGACAGCCAGGCAGAGCAGAGCCACCAAAAGAAACACCAGTCATTTTTCATTTGCCTACGGACAGGCAACTTATGCTGATACTCTGATGATTACTTTCTATTGAATGAATCACCTTCTGACCCATTCTTCTCAGTCATTTTCATTGTACACTAAATTCCGTTTGCCATGTCAGACCCTCAATTTTATCAGAGCCACTAACACAATTTTCCAGAGCAGCAGCATTAGCTCAGCTTCCTCATTTTGTCTCTGGTGCCTTGTAGTTCAATTTATAGGCGGAAATAAAGACTTGTTGGAACTTGCCTCCTGCCCCCGAGGGTAAACTTAGTCCAAACCCAAGAGCAGAATCTGGGCCTAACCTCCAGGCTTTTTCTCCCAAGAGGTAATACATCAGCAGATGATCCATATAAGTCATATCATTATCACCGAATAAAAAACAATTTGCACTCTCAAAAGAAGATTTCCAGCATTGAGATTCACAAACACCTGAAAAGGGAGCACACAGTTTTTCTTTCTGATAAAAATGGGAGGGGAAAACACACACAGAAAAAACTCAAAGCACCAAATGAACAGAAAATTACAAACCAGCACAATGCAAATTAAAATATGTTTGCAATAATTAATTTCTGAATCCTTTTGCACTCATATTTAGCAGCTATATAGGTCTTAACAAATCAGTAATATACCAGATATTATAACAAAAACTAGAAAATCTTTGTTCACAATAAAAGAATATTATGTGAAAGACAAAATGTGCCAGTTTTGTATAGAATAGGGGATTCAAAAATTTTATTTCCCCTCTCCCCCCGCTGTGTGGAAGTTTTAGATTTCCTTAACACCAACCGTAGCCTGACCTAGTACAGCATTCCTTTAGTTAGAATGTCTGCCTTAGCATTGCTTAAAACAACTTCATTGAGAATTAACCATTGCCAAGCTCTCAGAAACACTTACAGGGCAGGTTCAAGTTCAGTTAGCAACTAGAAGCTCAAGTCATGACTGTGTCATCCGAATAAAAATGAGCACTGCACTCAGTGCACTGGCTTGTCAGTTCATTTACAGAGATCATAAATAACAATGGTCCAAGGATAGATCCCTGAGGTACTTCTGTAATGACATCCATTAAATCTGACATGATGCTGTTTAATAACACAAGCTGTATGTGCCCTCCTAAGTAGCTAGCACCCAGTTAATTACAGATGATTCCATACCTAATCCACTCAATTTATCCTGTAAAGGAATATAATTTACAAAATAGACAATAAAAACAAATTTAAATGCACTCCAAACACATTCCCTGGAAACAACTTGCACTTAATCGGCAGTGTTTAAAAGCATCTGATTTTCTCATTCTAAATTAACCATAAACATTCCATGCTATTCTGCTCCAGAGTCCCTCGTTATTGCCGCGGCAAACTCATACGGCGTCCAGCGTGCTTGCTGCTGAGCGTCAGCTAGGGGTGCTCCGTGGGAGCACAGCCAAAGGAGATCACTGCTGTCCAAACTGCGCCCCTCAATGCCCGTGACAGCTCCTGGGGCATCTGCAAGTCTGAGCAGGGCAAGGCTGGCTGTGGCCGAGCCGCCCTGGCTCTGGACGCGCTCTGTGCTGCCACGCTTCTCGCCAAGGAACAGCGGAACACGCTGAACCAACTCACTGCTGCTAAGAGGGCATCAGTGCCCCTTCTGGAGATGAAGAGAAGGAGCTGATGTGATTCCCAGTGACAACCAGAAAGTGTGAGAGTGGGAGAAAGGTGAGAAAGAGAGGGAGATCGGAGACGCTGCTTTGGCTTGCTCTCCCACTTAAGAATGAAGGGAGAGTAGGATGTCTCCATAGCAACCGGCAAAAAGCATGGAAAAGGAGAGAGCAACAACGATTATAATAAGATTAGAAGAGGTCACATAGATCATCAAATAGTCCCCCAAAATCTCAGGCAAATATGTAATAATAGCTGCTTAGTCTGGAGGTGCTCCACGGAACAAGCGCTCTGCATCCACACATCATAAACTTCTTCCCTGACTTATGACTAATTTTTGTAGTTAAAAATAAAATAAAATTGAAAATTATGTACTCTGAATGAAAGGAGATTCAGAGAACAGGTATCCTACGTTCCTGTGACAGGAAGGAACCTACTGGATCTACTGGGTGGTTTTAGGACAAGCATCTCACCTTCTGCTGCTGAGCCAGGCTATCACGACAGACCCACACATCTGCCCTGAACAGTTTGATCTCCAGGAGAGTTACTTCATGACACCAAAATTAGGAACAATGTTAACCCTCAGGACGTGAGAAGACACATCAGGGAGATTTCTAAACACTAAATGAACACCAGGTCATTCCCTTCTGCATGAACCTTGTCTCTGGCAATGTAACAGTACGGTCTGATACAGAACATACATGGTTCTTAAAGACGCATCTGTGAAAATGAAAACAGGCCTCACACACAAACACACCAGGCTTTGCAACACTCAATTTACTTCCAGAAAATAGCCAGACACCACAATGGTAAGATATAAGGCTTCCAAGAGAAGGAACAATTTATTTCTCTCACTAGTGGATGAGATTTTTTCAGAGGGCAGAGAAGGAACACATTCACATGCTCTACCATTAGGCCAGGGCACAGGAGATAAATCTAGCTGCAACTGGCTAGACAGAATAAAATAAAGATACTCAGTCTGAAACTAAATGATGCTCCCCACCTTTAGAAATATGCTCAGTCTTATCACTTCCCCTCTGATATTGGAAGGAAACGTGGGGTGACAAGACTGCTTGTACTCTAATGCACTTAACGCTGGTTATTTAGAGACCAGTGACTTTTAATTTTCAAATACAGTCCCGTGGTTTTCTATTGCTTTTAACCACACTGATGAAAAATCAGGCAATGCACAGTGTAAGTCTCCACCAAACTGACACTGACCCGAGCTGCAGTTCAGGGGGAAAATCTGTAACTGATGCCTGAGTGCTCCATGTGACTGGGGATAGGAAATAAAGACACACACTTATCTACATTCCTATCCATCACACCTTAGCAGAAAGGATTCCTTCTGTTTCAGAACTGCATGTTTCATGAGAACCTGAAGAATTCCAGTGCCCCAATAAATAAAGAGAAAAGTCAAGTATATTATATATGCATTTGTAGGATAGATTTTGAATTGGCCTTCTTACATTGCATGATGGTTTGTGCTGCATTTTGTTGCTGTTGTAACTGTTTCTTCAATAGTAGGTGACGTTTAATTGGCCAATTTGCATACCCTTTATGCCTGTCACATTGCTACCTCTGACACTTCCTCCAAGAGTGACTGGAAAGTGCAAACTATACTCACATTGTTAATTCCTATCTACAGAACACACTGGAAAGGCAGCTCAGCTGCAAGTCTGAAGCCAATATGCGTAAGTTAAGTTCTCCCACTCTTGTGTGAAGTGCAGCTACACTTTATGGCTGCTTTACTCCAGAATGAGATAATCCACATGGCAAAATCAATTTCAGTTGATCTGCCTTAACCTTCAAGTCCTTCTACAGACACGGACTTAATTTGTGTTTTCCCAACTCTGCCCTTCCTTCCTCTGCAGGTATCTGTGTCAGGCTTTAATATGTCAGCTCTCTGAATCTCCATTCCTATACCTGTTTTGCCTCTCCTGATCCGTTCTGCAGCTGTGGTAGATTGCAGTGTTTTTCCTTTCCTATCGAAGGGCGGGGGTGAGATCGACATGTGAGCTTCTTTTCACGCTGCCTGGCAGCAAGGCAGCTGTGCCTCTGCCTCCCACACTATTTTCTCCATCTCCTGTATTACTGCTCATAACAGATGTTGTCTCTGGCCTTTGCTTCTTGCCGTCACAGAGCCCCTTGCTTCCACCCGGACATTCGTGCCCTGTCATCGTGAAGTCTCTGGCAGCTTCTTCTGCCAATAATCACGCCACTAAATGTGCTAACAGCTATGCCACACACACGTACAGGCACGTAGGACACATGTCCCAGCCACTATCATTGCACCCAAGGCCCATGACCAGCCCTGGGGTGGGGCCAGGGAAGTCCAACAAGCACATCTATGTCCCATCCATGCTTTATATCAGCACTGGCATTGCACCTGAATGTTCTCCTTGTTAGACTTCTTAATCAATCCTACAGCATTTATTAAGCGGGAACTTTTTTTTTCCCCTTTTTTTTTTCCCTCTTTTTTTTTTTTTAAAAGAAGGAAATATTTCCAATTCCTCAGTGGCTAAGCAAGTGATAAGTCCACTAATGAGGGGCAAAAGCAGGAGACATAGCATGCCTGGATAACGAGAGAAGTGCTGTTGCCTTATCTTCCCCTTACTTTAATAATCTCTCTTTAACAGAAAAGCACATAGTTCAATACACAGCCTTGAGCTTTAAACTTCTGCTTGTCCTACAGGGGATTTCCTGCCCTGTCGGGTGAATTCCACTTAATAATACTGAATTCCTCTAACAGAACAATCCCTTCCTGTGGGAATTTAAAGACTTCAAGACTGTTTATTATATTTTAACTGGTGATTTTCCCTGTAGCTTCAATTGTATTTGGTTTAATTTCATGGAAAATGTTTATTCCCTTCCTATATTTTTCTTTCACAGTCTCAGCTCACTCCTACCTTGCCCACAAAGAGAAGCAAAGTTACTTTTAGTTTGTACTATCTAACCAATAGGTAGGATGCACTTAAGCCCCCCCATAGAGAGGTGTTATTTGCAAAATGTATTACCTTTTCTTTTCTTCAAACAGTGTGTGTAATCTCTCCCCGCTCGGGTCTCTCCGGTGTGACATAGGTAAATTTCACAATAACAAAGCAAGCTCCAACACCTCCTCACTGTACATTACGTGCCCTAGGGGAGACTTTACCTCACATACGGTTATTTTGGACCCCTAACAAAAAAAACCACCGCAGTTCTACAGAAATGAACGTGTACCAGTTAAATAATATATTGCTTATACCTAAAATAAGAGATCGGGAGGTATTTTAATATTAAATTGTTATTTCCATGTACCCAAGTAGCAGAGCAGGGTCGGAAAACCCGGGGCACTTGACTCGTGCACAGTTTACAGGCGGTTCTCATGGTCCCAGCGCAGAGCTCACGGAACCAGCAGCAAGACTCACTCCGTACAGAAGTGTTAATTCAAGGAAAATATTTATGTAACATAAAACAGTGTATTACAAACGTGATTAGAGTTGTAATGCAAAGTTCAAAAGGTTCCCATTCTCTTTTTTCATTCCACATGAAGTCTGAAGTAACTGAATTAAGTTAAAGAAATTTCTTTGGCGGTGATAATATTAAAGAGAACCATAAATGGTTTCCATACCTCTAGAAATATCTATGATAAAACCGAGTGTATCACAATATCAATGTTTCACTTATGCTGCAGTTAATGTTAGAGTTTTCTATTTAAAATACATTCAGATGATAAATATCTATGAAGTAATAAATATGTAGGTTATCTGATGAAATATATTTGAATTTCTACTTAAACATTTTAACTTTTAGTTGAGAAACCAACCAAGGCCAAAGATCCAAAAATCCATGTACTTCAAAAGAGACTGATTTTTGATACTGATTCTGTAGCCTGGGACTATCTTTGAGGTATGTAACCGAGTTCTCTGATGATATCTGTTAAAATGCTGTTTGGAGCCAAACATTTACACAATGTACACTGTGAAATGGATTTTTTTTTTCTTAAATACATTTTTATACCCTGGCAGTTTGTTAAAAAGAAAAGAAAAATAAAACTAAACCTTAATAGAGTTGATTAGAAAATCACAGCAATCTTTTAACACAGATTAACACATGAACTGTTATAGTACATTTTTTCTTTTCATCTCAGTGGTAGTACAGATTAATATGGACCACCTTGTTGTTATATAACGTTACTGTTTTAACAGGGAGATGTGCTCTGTGATATAATAGTTTTTCCATCTGTATCCTCTTTGATTCAAATGAAACCAATCATTTTAATTAAATGCTACAAGTAATAGCATAGTATAACACTTCAAATTGAAGAAATCATTTTCAACATATGGCATAAGGTTTTGTATTTGGTCCAGACCAACAAAAAAAAAAGTGTTTTATTTAATATTTGAGGTTGTAAGACACTTTTATTACCATGTAAAGTTTCAGAAACATTTCTGAACTACAGAAACCAGTTTCAAGTTAACAACTGAGGTTCTGGATCCACTTCAAGGCCAGCAAAAATAAAATAATACTTGAAGTTTAGATCTCTCTGAAGGCTGTGAAAAACCCTTTGATATTTTAACTTTGAAAGTAGTTCCCTTACAAATTTTAACTACAGTACAGATAACCATCTGATGGCTGCTCAGTGGAACCTACGAAATAAAAGCGGCTTCAGTCTGTAATATTTACGTAGCACTCAGAAGCAACACTAATAGAACAACAACAACAACAGTTCTTATAGAAGTGTGCATCTTCAGCTCGGGTTTTGGAAGCATTTCCTCTCTATATTAGTCAAGGCCACATGCTTCCAAACCATTAGCAGTCCACACTGTGCAAACACAACTTCACTTTTTTTGCGTATCCATCCCCACAAACTTGAAAACTGCCCCGTTAGTAAATGTATCCTGACGGAAAATACAGACGCTAGTCGCAGACCAAATAAGAAAACAGAGAAGTTGCCTACAACAGATATCTCTGCCTACATGATATCATATAGATTACAGAAAAATATAAATTTGGCAATCAAACATGAGAAACAAAGCTATTGGCAGGTGTTCTGCTATTGATCTTTGTTGTCCCACAAGGTGAAAAAGTCCCCTTTTGTATCAATAACTACAAATATGAAATTCAGAAAAATATATTATGATTCTGGAGGGAGGGAAGAAAGTAAAAAAATATTGTGCTCATTCTAAGATAATATATCAAAGATAAATTTTATTTGTGTTTTAGTGTCTCTGGATGCATTGGTAATTACTTTTTTTCTTTTTTTTTATGTGCAGGTTATTCCAATATTGTTCAAAGAGTAAAGGTATTTGCACCCAATTTAAAGTCCCTTTACTGCCAAGTAATATAAAGGAGTCCAAATTTAAATGAGAGTTGGGTCACTGCCCTCTAAAATTTCATTACCTTCTAAGCTCTGGAGTCACTTTACATTTGTACAGGAAGAATTGCAGTGCAGTCAGATTTGAGTAGAAATTCTGTATGCTCACTTATTTTCCTCCTCTTTTTAACACACGAAAGAGCCGACACAACAGACCAGAGTGGTGAAGCAGACCTCTGATCCCCAAATTTTAAAATTTTAAATTTGCTGATGGTAATGAACTGGGAGGAGCTGTCAGCTCCTGTGAGGGCAGAAAGACCTCGACAAGTTACTGAGATGGGCACTCACCAACCACACGAAGGGGAACAACTGGGAGTGCTGGATTCTGCACCTGGGATGGGGCAGCCCTGGACAGACCGGGAACGAGAGGCTGGAGAGCAGCTGGGGAAAGGGACCTGGGGGTCCTGGTCCATGGCAAGCTGCATATGAGTCAGCAGTGCCATTCTTGCAATGTTTTTAGCTATCACACACACAAAGACTGTAAAACTATGCTGAACTGTGGGCATTCACCACTGAGCATTCTGCAACCATAAAGGTTGGAAAACGTTTGAGGACAGAAAAAGCCAGAAAAGGGGAATAACCACACCATTTTCCATCTCCAATAGCAGCTAAGTTGATTATTTCATATTCTAGAGTTAAGGCTTGATTTACTGTTCCCAAGTGTCAGCTAATTTCTCCATTATCAAATCTGGTGTGATACTGGATGAGTAACTGAAGGATTCTGTGTGCCTGACACACCTGACAGATGACACAGATGATAAGTAAGTCACTGCTCCCATCAAATCCAGCATCAGCTCTTTGGAGACTACAGTCACTCTAAGTGATCCTGAGTTTAACAATCGCAAACATTACATTTCTAAAAAAGTCAAATAATAAAAGGGGGCAGAGTAACCTTAACAAGAGTTTCTTTTTTCATGCTGAAGACACACTGATGCATCAGCATGAAAGAAAAGACAGACGAGGGAAGTTAGCAGGAACACTGACTTGTTTTCAAAAATATGTTTTCGTATTTGCCTCTGCAGGAGAAACCTTTTCAGCATTCATGTGTTAAGCTTCATTTAGAGTCTGGATGGTTGTGTCCACGTACACTTGCAAATAAAATATTATTTATGGGCTGATCTAACAAATATTTACTACTGAACATATGTTCAGCTGGTGTAAATCAGCAGACCCACCAATCTCATTTACATTAGCTGAGGTTACAGCATGTTATGTTTATTACATTAGGAACCCATTCATATGGATAGGATTTACCCTGGTAACCATCTATAGGTTGCTCGATCCAATCTACATATTGACAGGGACAGCAGAATCCTTCCCTACTTATACTTTGTGCAGGGCAGAGCCTTAAACTGCTGTCTAATGAATATTTTGTTATATCTCCTATATGGATATAAGATCAGTGTTGTGTTCCCAGTATTTTCAAAGAAACCAACTGAAAAGTTGTATTAGTTTCTAAACCCTTAATCACACAAACAGTCCCATGAAGTGCTCAGCAGTGCACACCCCAGGCCATAAAGGTGTGAGCCACAGCACAACCCTGAGCACTGCCTGCCAAGGGCAGTAATCCTTTGGCTGCTGTTCAGGACATTCAACACCTCATAGGATTTACTCAGCAGCCTCAGTGTGCAATCAACAACTCGTCAGAACGTTATACCAAAAATCACGTGGGTTTCTGGAGCAAGAGCGACTGGAAGCACATTTTTCCTTACAGACCCTCTTTGTCAAAAGAGGGAAGCGTTTCCTTTGTGTGAAGACCTTCTACTGTAACACAGTGATCCATTCCTATATGAGAACTAGCTCTACATCACTGCTTAAAAAAAAGCCCAAACCAAATCCAAGAACAAATCCAGCACCTTAGTTTGCCTTTCAGCTCCGGCTGAAGCACAAAGGTAAATCTAAAAATTACTAATGCAATTTGAAACAGAAGCTATGCAACAACAGGAATTTCATATATTTTTGCCACTGGTTGTTTATATAAGCAAAAATAGCAATATTTTATTGCTAGATTTGCCTATCCACTAGACAAAGAGGCTCCCACATAGCATGCAGGATACCTGGAGGTAAAACTGAATGTTCTCCTCTCCACCCCAGCCTGTGTTTTCCCATTTTCTCTCAATTACTGTATTTTCCATATTGCTTCCTGCAGCACTTATGGCTTACATTTTGAACCCAGGGTCAGGTACTTAAAAAACATATTTCCCTCCAAGTTCTAAACTTCTTTACTCATTCTTTCTTTTTCCAGACAACTGTTCAAAGCTGTTGCTGGAGTGAGCAGTAACAAAAGGTAGCAGACAACTACGCTCTTCTATATTTTTGGAAAAGTAATTAGTGAAATTCTCTAGAGACCCAGAGCCATGGGTGATATATTACCGCCTGTAGGTGGTTTAGAAAGGCATATGTTACAACACCCACACAGTTATAATCAACTTACATATTTTAATGTAAAAGTGGTATAACAAAGTTAGAGGGAAATGTGTTTTTTCAGTTTCCTTGGACCAATACTGTCTCCTTTAAAACATCTGTTATTACAGACCTGATGTCACAAAGACAACTGATGGTGGAGGCAGACATAATCAACTAAAGTTTTCAACACTCCTTATCTCATCCAACAACCAATAACTATCTCCCTGCTAGGATTCTGCAATAGAAGAAACAATGTAAACTAGGCACACTCATTTTTCATCTTCTCCTTTGGGGATTTTTGCTTGTCATCATCACTGCATGCATTTACTCCTTCATAAGTGAGACCTAGAAGCTGTCTTCAAGAAAATATTTCAGCTAAAATGTTGAAAAGTGTGATTGCCAGCCAGTGATTTCAACCAAGATATCTTATTTCCTCTTTTAAGACTAAAACTAAATCTTAAGTATCCTTGAAATCACATTCCTTTCAGTACATACAGATTTCTGATAATGGCAAAGATTTCAGATTTGCGTCTTTTTCCACCTTAAATGGAAAAAAAAGGAGTTTTCATCTCAATGATCTCATTTTTACATACTCAAAGTACTACCTATAGCAGTGCTACATATATGACTTCCACTGAAAACGTTCCAAAAGACTACAAAAACCAAAAGACCTAAAGGAAATAAATCTACCACAGAATACTCTTCCCCAACCAAATAACTGAACACAAAGCGAGTAGAGTATGTGCTGGCTTTTTTCGGGATAGAATTTATTTCCTTTGCAGTAGCTGGTATGGGGCTGTGTTTGGATTTGTGATGGAAGCAGTGCTAATAATTCGTGTTTTATTTTTTGCTGAGCAGTGCTTACACAGAGCCAAGGCCTTTTCTGGTTCTTCACTGCCACCCTGACGAGAAGGCAAGGGATGCACAAGATGTTGGGAAGGGACACAGCTGGGGCAGCTGGTCCCAGATGACCAAAGGAATGTTCCACACCATAGGACATCGTGCTCAGAGGGTAAGATGGAGGAAAGGGGGATGTTTGGAGCGATGGCTTTGCCTTTCCAAGTACCCATTACGTGTGATGGGGCCCTGCTTTCCTGGAGATGGCTGAACACCTGCCTGCCCCTGGGAAGCAGTCCATGAATTCCTTGGTTTGCTCTGCTTGCGTGCTCAACTTTCAGTAAACTGCCTTCATCTCAACCCTGAGCTTTCCCACCTTTACTCAGCCCATTCTGGGGGAGAATGAGCAGCAGCTGTGTGGGGCTTAGTTGCTGGCTGGGATTTAACCATCACAAGTCCCTGTAAGGTGACCCAAGGGGAAAAAAAAGGACAGGATATAACTGAGCTAATAAAGGAGAATATGATAAAGCAGAGGACTGACAGTTCCTCCTGACACTGAAGAAGGTAAAGCAGTGTTCAGAAGGCACTTCTTTATAGGTACATCTTTTGTATTGCTCATGTCAGAGTCTCCACAGGGAAAAAGAAGAGTGGTTGCATTCTCACTCCCTCGCTGTATTCCAAGAACAACTGAAAATGAGAAGTTGCAATTGCCAAACCTTTCTAGTTCCCTGTATCTGTTGCTACACACACGGGTGCATTAACAGGAACATGATGATACAGCCTTCATAGTATTGCTCACCTCCTAGTTTTAGGGCTAGACAGTGTAAGAGGGGAGATGGAAATTCCTGGCATATGCCAGGTCCAAGATTTCATTCAGCACGCTGTTCTGCTCTCACAGATCCCTGGATTTACACTCAGTATACTTTTCTAGTGATTTACTGCAACAGAATAACTTGTATGAGCTTTTGTCTTTATTTTAATCAGAAATGGAGCAAGGAATGCAAGAAAAAAAAAAGCACCAGCAATTCAAAGTTCAGTTCCAGAGAAGTACAAATCAATTTCTGATTGCATGAACACAGGACGAAGCTTGGAAATAGTTCTTGATTAATAATGATCATGTTATGAATAGATTTACCCGAAGGAGGAATGCAAATCAAAGATTCCATAATGATTTCTAGTAGAAACCTTCATGACTAGAATCCACACTGAGATCATTTGGAATTCATACAAAGGTATTGGTCTACTCTTTGGAATCTGAGAGAGCAATCAGTTTTCTGGCATTAATTATATGAAGGCTTCTCTTGATGTATCTCTTCCTGCTTCTAGCTGACATTAGTTTTTAATTAAGAACTAAACAGGATATTCCCAGAAGCAAGCCAGCAAGGAAGATTTCTTCACACAAGTTCGAAGTGACATGAGTTAATTTGTGACTCAAAAGGCTTTATATCAAACACAGTATAGTTGACCCACCTCATGATATTTGTCAGAGGGCCACGTTAGAGCAGCTACAGAGGTTTGGGATTGGGGCTGACTGGGGCCTTACCAAGAGAGGCTAAGTCATCTCTCAGGCAAAGGAGCCTTCCCTTATTTATGTTTGTCCACCTAGACATACACAGACAAAAACTAGAGCTGAACTGTAATAACAGAACTTGAAACCAGTGAGGTCAAGAACTTCCAGATATTTTAATCGTGAAGTTAAGCTGGTTAAGTCATAGGTATTTTGTTTGATTTCATAGTATTTTTTGTTTGTTTCTGTGTTTTGTTTGTTTGTTTAGGTGCTTTGTTTATTTGCCTTAATTTTTGATATTTTGAGGGGGTTTATGGTGTGCGGGGCTTTTCTGTTTGTTTGTGGGGTTTTTATGTAGTGTGTTTGCATTTAAAATTGACTGCAATGTTTATAGCCATATAGCCTGTTGTGGATTAAAGACCCTCAATAGATCTCTGTGCATCATATGTTGCATTTTCTGATTTAGCTGCCTTCTAGAATCATAAAATCAAGGTTGGAAAAGACTTTTAAGATCATCCAGTCCAACCATCCACCTGCCACTGCCACTGTAACCCCTAAACCACTAAACCAGATCACCCAGAGCCAGACCCAGAAGCCTCTCGAACACCTCCAGGTATAGTGGCTCCACCACTTCCCTGGGCAACCTGTTCCAATGCTTGTTGCAATATAACAGCAAAAAAGGGGGGGGGGGTATGCATAGACCTTAACATATTTTCAAAGGAAAACGTAAAATGAATTTACCACTGAGAAAAATAATTTATAGAAAGATACAGTGACCTCCTCAGAGGATACAGCATATTTGTAGGTAACCCGAGAATAAACCCCAGGGGTTTCTCTTCTCAGAAAGCGTGTATCCTGTGACTGTACATTGTCAGCAGCAGCAGAGCCCAGAACTCAGCAAAGGATAGAAGACCCAAGTTAGTTAAGCTTTCACAAAAGAAATTTGATGATCCTGCAAGCATGTAATTACAGAGGCACCTACTTTCAGCCCTGTCTCAGCACATCAGTGTCTCTCTTCATCTACTTTGTATGCTTTCTAACCTTTCAGATCTATAACCCCAACACTCAAAACTAAGTGTGCAATGACACAGCTGAAAGTTTGTATCAGCAGCCTGATTTCCCACCCTCCCAACAGTTTGGTGCCAGCCTTGTTCTGTGAGATGGTCGCCCCTCCAGCGAGCGTTCATCCCCAGCGCTGCAGTGCGAATAACCTGCGGAGGTATCTCTCACCCCACAAACATCTCCATGTAAAAATAACTATTTTCTACCTGTGAAAACCGCTCCAAGTTCTCTTTATGAGCCCAAAGCGAGAAGAAAAATGTCTTGCTTTTTCACAAAACTAAGAAAATAGGATTTCCCTGTGTAGCTGAGAACACATTTCTGTTTAGCTGTCACACTGCTCAACTGAATAACTATAAGCCAAATTTTTCATTTGGAATGTACATAACTCTTGCTCATTTTAAATAGGTGCTATCTAGGAGTAGAGTTTGACCTAGTTTTTCCTCAAGAGTGTGCACAGAGAAAAGGATGAAGTGATGAGATAATTCACAGCTGATTGAAATTTCTGTGGAGCCACTAAATCCAGAACACAGTCTCACAAACAGTTTCTTGACAATCTCTAGTGAAACAAGCTATCAGAAATGCCAAATATTGTTAGTTAATTCTGGAACTGTGACAGAGCTTTGCTTTGGTTCTACATCTCATGAATTTATCATGACTGTACATTATTTGCCCAAATAGACCTTCTCCTATAATATTGCCAAACACTGCTAAAAGGAACTGTATGTTATAGTTATTCAAATCAACAGACATATTCAAAGAACTGAACATAAAGGTGAGTTAACTGAACATGAGTTTTGACTTTGGCCAGAGTCAAAACTTTGGAGGTCTCGTTTTAATTTTTATCAGAGATAGAGCACAACAGATGCATCTCTTCTCTTATGGGTTTTCCTAAACAAGTGCATTAAGCTGTGTGAGCCATCAGAGATCTGCATCTGCTGACATGGACTCACCTTCTCCACTCACACACACAGATCTGGGACAGCACAAAGTCTGAGCACAGTTTCTAGCACTCTTTAATCTTTTAGTCACCACTTGCTCTATCAGACCAGCAGTTTGGCTGAGGCTGTTCTTTCTGTTTCACCCATACTCCTGGTCTGTTATGCCCCGGGGCAAAGCAGAAATGCACCCTGAACAATCCAGGCAGCAACCAACTGCTGGGGAGACACTCCAGGATTCAGAGAGTTTTTCATCTTATTTGTTCCTATTAAATAGCTCCTGACACCTCCCATTAACATGAGGAAAACCAAGTAGTTACCTAACAAAACAATGGTTTTAGGTATCCAGCTTTATTCTGCACTGCTAAAATTATGCACTGTTAAGTAGATTTTGAGGCAATAAGCATCAATGTTTTTAATAATATCTACATTCTTACTGAACACAAATTTCCTACTCAGTGCCTTTTCCAGAATCCTTCTTTGTTTCTTACCACATGTAGGGGAATTATTTTCACCCCTTCTAGCTCTTCCTTGCTAACCTGTCTGAAGTGAGTTCTCAGAAAGGCTCACCAAAGACCCTGCTATTTCCCTAGCTATCTGCATCCAAACTCTGCAATCTAATGCATTTAAGGCTGGTGCTCTGTCAAAGTTAATAGTCATAATTGCCTAATTATCGGCTCTAGTATGATGGTAAAACCTTTTAACATTTCACTTTTCCCCAAGGAGTGTGTATTGCAGTTTCTGGAATGCTGCCTTACCCTTCTTTTGGGAATACTTAGGCAAAGAATTCATTTTGCTCTCAGCTAAATGAACCTTATGCTCTCCCTGTGTAGCCATACTGTCTCTTTGCCTGGCTGTTTTACATGAAGTGTATACATCTATATTGAGGTATACAGTAAATTCTCTAGCTTGTTCTGTTTGCCAAATTCCCATCTCAGTTACAGGGAAGCAAATCACATTGGGAGTAATTTTGTTGAGCTGATCAGAATTAGTTTAGCTGTGCAATGTCATAATACTTTAAATTCCCTCTGATTTAGTCCCTATACATGCTGAGGTTGTTCAGGCTTAAATCAGAGGAGTCCTGTGATGCTCTGAACTACCAGAAGGTAACCTCTGTTCTAAGTGACCAAGAAGGGTCACTCTGTAGGTGAACTGAACACAGTTCTAAGACATCCAGGCTAGATTCTCCAACACCTCTTTCCTATGAAATGACCTCCACCAAATCATACTGAGAGACACTAGGTATAAACAATGTTGGTAAGAACAACATACCAAGTAGATGTTGAAATAGTTGTGAAAAATAATTACCTTTCTTTATGGCACACTACAAACTTCATACAAAGAGATTCAAGTTAAGGTCATTGGCTACTGTAATGCTCTAATAACAAACTAAAATCAGAAGTACATCCAATCAGGATTGAATTTTGTAAACCACGCCTTCCTTCTTTAGTACTTTATTTTACATTGTTTTGTTCATACTCTTTCAGTTCTACAGTCTAAACTTGAAAGTTTGGGTCTTTCTTTTAGGTCAACCTATCTATAAGCTCTGTTTTTCTTCCTGCCTACTTGGTAGACAACTTTGTATTTACATCTTCCTTTAAAATTAGAGCTTTTATTCTCCTCCTCTCCATATTTTGTTTGAAATGTAGGGACAAGTTTACAATAAAATCCACAAGAGGTAGCTGTAAATGGCAGAGGCAATGGTATAGGTAGAGCAGCACAGAGCCCTGCACGAATAAACTATTTGTTTTACTGATCATCTCAAGAGTAACCCGTCCAAAGCTCCCAATGCCTGAGTCAACTCACTTCTAAAGTAGCTCAGACACCATGAGGTTTGGGCATACAGATATACTGATCATCAGATTTTTCCTTCCATGGAATAATTAATTGCTAAGTTTACTAACAAAACAGTCCTTGGCTCTTAGTGGCCAAGTTTTAAGTCATGTCCCCGTAACTGCAGAATTCTGCTTCTGTCTCTCCATCATCCTGAAAGACTCCCCTCTGCCACTTGACCTGGAAGACGTGTAAGTTGATTCCTTCCTGGGACCAGGATATCTGCATTTCACATTTTAGAGAGTAGCCTTACTACCCACACCTCTGAAAAATTGCCTGTCCCATAAAAGGCCTCCATAAACAAGAAAAGTGTAGCAAGGGATCACACATGGATCACTTTTATTAGGCTAATAGAGAAACGACCTTGTGGGAGGACATCCTTTGAAAAGTAGCTAAATCTGCTGATAACACAGAGCTGAGAAGTAGTAAATACAGAGGAACAGAGCAAACAAAGTCATAATGATTTGGACAGAATTAGGCTTATGGGATGCTAAGTAGTTTATGCAGTTCCATGTAAAGGAGTAAAAGGTAATGAGGCTAGGGACCAAAAATAATCACAGAGACCCAAGTCTAAATTAAAGTACAACACAGAATGCAGACCAGGAAAAGGAAGTGGGAATAAGATAGTTTAAACTGTTTTCTGTGATCATGCACAATATTTGGCAGCAACAAAAATGCAAACAAAACTTCAGAGCAAGAAATTGGATAAGGTAGAGGGAAAAGAATAAAAAGGGAATTAAATTCTTTCAAGGGAAGGCATTCTGGCATCACATGAAAGAATACTGAGGCCACATGTCCAATATTGTGTGCAATTCTGATCACCACATTACACTTCAGAAGGGACATCAGTAGGATGAAATAAAGCACTAGATGGACATCAACATGTCTTATGATTTGGGAGGATAGGTTATTCC
This sequence comes from Cephalopterus ornatus, assembly GCA_013396775.1. Classification (NCBI taxonomy): domain Eukaryota; kingdom Metazoa; phylum Chordata; class Aves; order Passeriformes; family Cotingidae; genus Cephalopterus; species Cephalopterus ornatus. The sequence goes on along the minus strand of VZRE01011159.1, from coordinate 84,651 downwards.
CTCTGAAGAATGATTAGTCAGCTTCAGCACTTGCAGGTTTTCAGAAATGATTTACAAATCATCATAGTGTTACATCTCATCCTAAGAGAAAGGGCATGTATTGATGACAGTCTCATAGCAGATTAATGCAAAATGTTAAATTAGATATTAGAAAGTACAAACAGTAATTCAGCTGGACACTGAAACACTTTTCCAAGGCAGACTGCAGCAGTTCTGTTTATTTTGGTCCTCAAAAGCAGGCTTTATTGATTCAGTCTGATTCTGCAACTTTTACCAGGCAAACATCCTACTAACTTAGCAAGAGTTCTGTATGAAAAAATACTTAGTATTGTACTCATAATTCATTAGATTTATAAGGAGATGAAAAAAGTCTAGAGATACAGCTCATACTGACATCAAGTATGCAGCTAAAATTTCTGCACAAATTGTTAGAAATGGTGTTGTAAGAGGCCTAACTCTGAGTCAATTATATAAGTACATGCTCTAATTTGATAGTCAGTAGACTTTTGAGACAGTCAGTGAAACCACTCATTTATTAAAGATAAGCTCACGTGTAGGCCATACAAAAACTCTGGGTAAATGCATAAGAGACTTGGAACTATTCAAGAAGGTTTTATAAGTTTGCAGTCTACAAACTTCTCGTGTATCCTACAACGTGTAGGCTCACATACAAAAAGACAGAATAAAAATACCTTGAAGTTCCTACATGCAACTAATTCCAGTGTTTAGGCTGAAAATGTGCCAAAATTTGTGACATCTTGACTAGGTCTGAACAGTCAAGTTGTCTGACTAGCTCTGAAAAGACTGATTTTTAAGCATTCAAAATATTAAAACTAGCACCTAGCAAGGATCAACCGTGGAAATCAATGAGTATTTAAATATTTAACATTTCAAGAAAAAAACTCATCATTATAAAAAAACCCCCACTTAAATACCTTTGAAAAATGTACCAAATTTCACTTCATATCACAAGATGTCTTTTAAACTCTGAACACTACAAACTAAAATATTTCAAAAAAATCTGAAAACGCATCCTGATGGTGAGATGTTTTTTATATATATATATCTCATTACAAGATATTATATAAAACATTCTGTCCTCTAATATTAATTCTAAGAAATTACACTGGAAGTTGCTGAAGCAACTTGGATCACACCTTCAGTAGACAGGAATTAATTTATTTTCAGGGTTGTTAACTAGTTCCTACTCAGGGCATACCAAGATCTTCTTATTATTGAATGCATGGATTAAAAAAACCGGCACCATCTGATAGATTTGGCACTTGGACCAGAAGAACAGAGACATCATAAAGATGCAGGGAAAAATTAACCCATCAAAGCTCCTAAAATCAACTAGAGGAAAAGAACCCCACCAAACAACAACCCCCAAATTAAAAAACGAAGAAGCTGAACTAGAACTGAAACATTCATGGGACACATAAAGGAACAGAGAATCAAATGAAAGGGATGCTAATGAAAGGGAACAGAATTTTCTAGAGACATGAAGGGTAGCCTGGGGGAAGCCTCCACAAAAAGAGCTGCATGAAAGGGTTACAAAACCAGAGGAAAGGTGGAAGAAGAAAGCAGTGAGTAATGGGGAAGTAGAGAGCACACGAAAACATAAAAGGTGACAAATAAAAGCACAAAGACGAGAAATGTAAAGAAAGCTTTTCTTTCCTGTAACAGTCTCACAACTCAGTTGTCTGATGGTAGCCAGACGAAGTCACAGTGTTTTTATGGAAGGAAGAAAACCTATCAGAGGGACCAGAGTCCCTCATCAGACAGACCCATTGAGGTTTTTGTCTGGTTCAGAATTACTTAAGAGGCTAAAAGGAAAAAAACAAAACAAACCACATTTGAAAGTCTGCAAAATTTAAAAACCTAAATAGCTACTTAGACCTGGAGCTCATGAATTTATAGTAGAGTTGATGAGGATTTAAATATTTTCTCTCCTAAATATTAAATCAGAATAACAATGTATTCAGCACCTCTATTAAAATAAAATGAGATAATATGCAGATAATATAGTTCAGTTTACTTTCCTTCTAGATCTTCTGAAGCCAAAATGCTTTTGTAGTATGTCCACTCCTGGGAGAGAAATGTCGAAACTAACAGCACAAAGGAGGACTCTATTTCAGCTGTAAATTTGTCATCTGTATTTGATGTGTTCGTTAGAGCTGTTCGTTACATCACTCTGAATCTCCATCATTCCAGACATTTTGAGTCATTTCTTAGTGACAGAACAGATTTTTACTGTGTGTCATTCTCCACACACTGCCTTCTGAAACTCTAGATTTCAAAGTTTAATTTTTTAAGATCTGCAAGACATGTACTGTGACAGGAAAAAGGCACTTTGAACACTCTATTAGGATCCCAAGGTCTCTTTAAAATGAATGGTCAGTGTCCCAAAAGGACGAAAGAGTATATTTGATGGTGGATGTTCTGTTTATTATATCAAAAAAATACTCCTCCTCTGAGACTTCACAAGCAGGAAATACAGTTTTTCTCTGCTGCCTGTCACACTTGGGTACTTCTGCTTAAATTATCCATTCCAAAGATTCCTTCTTGTCTTAACTTCAAGCTTGTCACATTAAGACATGATGGAACACTAATGCCAGCAGCTTTTAGCTAACAGATACAAATGTTATTGACTGCTATCTCCCTAAACTTCCTTTTCTATTGGCTTAATGTAAACATTTTTAGTTAAAACATCTAGGAAGTCATAGACATAAAATCATTTCTCAAGTTTATACACAGACCACTTTCATTCCCACATAGTAAAAGCAAAAAGGATACTGCAATCTCACAAGACTAATATCTACATAAAATAGGTCACTGAATTTCATGAAGAAAATGTTGCATTGAGGGTTTGTGCAACTCATTCGACTCCTGTCCCTGAATTAGCAACAGGAATCATCATACAGATAATGCAAGACAGCAGTGATCCTTAGTAAACAGAGGTAGGTCAGCTAGTAAAAAATCCTTCGTGTTAGTCAGGATGGCTGAGAAATTCCACATTATTATAACTTCTGTCACAGCACAGGACAGCTGTTAGGGCTTCGAATCCCATGGGTGGGAATAAAGCTGGATTCCCTCTTACAGATATTAGAGGAACATGTTCCTCTAGGCAAGTGGGACTTAGGAAGTTTTGAGGCATCTCACACTGGGGAAAGAACATTCCCATCTCAAATCTCAGTCTCAAAGATATCCCCAGCTCAGCCATGCAGTTTGTCTGCTGCATAAACCCCAAGAGAATCCCAGGCAGAGAATGCTTAAAAGGAGGAGGAGGAGGAAAATTATTGCATCAAAGGGCATATGCATAAAGGTGCTGTCTTTCGACTTACAGTTTAGAAAAATATCATTCAAAAGCACTTTTCCTTGCACGAAAAAGTGCTTTGGTATAAACACAGTGCTCTTTCTAAACCTCCTGCATTTTCAAATCAAGATAAAAATTTGTGTTAGTGGAATGGAACAATTAAAAGCATAACATAAACTGTCTTTTTTTCCCTAAAAAATAATATTATGACAGAATTTCCTTAGCCCATGTGTTTCAACTAGACTAGCACTTTTATGTGTGAATTCAGTTTTACCCAACTGGCCTACTCTTTACTTTATGCTGATACTACAGGACTTATCTAGTACCTCTTTTTAACACAGGACTATTCAATTTTTCCCCCAACCACTTTCTCTTTCCCCATTGTCCTGGTTTTGGCTGGTAAAGAATGGAACAGAAACTGTGCAGTGTATATGAGAAATACACCCAGACTCAAATGCCAATTATAAGAACAGGGTTATGTATTAACAACTTCTGTTTTCAAAATTGCTGTAAAATACATTCTGCTTTACATTAGAAGAGACACTTAGCTAAAAGTACCACTATATTGACAGTACTTTCCCATCTGGAGAGATGAAAAATTTTAGAAATACTCAGTCAGGCAAAAGTCTAATTCAGATTTTACTGCTAAAACTGCCAGCCAGCATAAAGCACTCAAAGCTACTATTTATATTTTTAACAATTCTTCTTTTATGAGTAAGTGGGTAAAATACTTGCATGAAATAAGTTTCACAGAATAAAACACTTCAATGTGACTAGGATGACTGGCTCTTTACTTTGAAAAGAGCTGGCACTTTAGCACTGGCTCAGAAAGCACCATTCTTTATTCTGATGCTGGTCCCTTTTTGGCCCTAATTAAACAAGACAGTGCTGTAAAGTGTCTTTCTACTTTGTGCACATACATTCACTGATGTTTGCATGTGTAACAGCAGCTTATGGCTCAACAGCAAGATATTCCGGATTGGAACATGCACACAATTCCAGATATCAAAGTTAGCTTTAGTTTGACTTTGTGAGATTCTAAAAGCAGCTGTGCTTTGTTGCACTTCCTTAGATCCCAACAGTGATTTAGTTCTGAGGATTATATATTTGTCTCTTATGTGTCAAAAGTCCTATCCCTAGTGACATTACAACTCTGTTTTTGTATTTAATGTAAAAGCAGGATAGCTCCACATTGATGATTGTCAGCAGTTGCTATTTATCATCTGTCAAAAGTTTTCCTCATGGGAAGACAGAAAATCAAATGGATTATGGCTGGTTTTTTAGTTGCTTAAAGGAATCTTACATGACACAGGCTAAAAAGAATGGCAAAAGCTGCTCCTGACAACCAAGTTAGCATTCACAGCAATATGCCGTTTTATGTACAGAGCAGGAGAACCGTCAGCTCCTGACAAAGCAGCACATTTGAAAATGCTATGTCAGTTCACTCGCCTGACCTCTTGGTTGCAAGACCACCTGATACTGGGGTGCCTGTTCCTAAAACTATTTACAGTGTTCTCTAGAACAAAAAACAAAAAGATCAGGAAAAAGCAAGACTTTGAATGAACAAGACAGAGGAAATATCTAATAGTAGATGTAAAAATGTCCAATAATTACATCTCTCCAATATCTTTTGGTCAAGGCTTTCAGAACTAAGAGGGATATACTCTCCAAAGAGAGAAAGAGGAATGAGAGATGGCACCTGCAATTGGACTTGTCTGTGCCCCAAAGTCTCTTCCCTGCACTTATACAATAACTAGAATGTATCCTCTCCTGAAAAAATGAGGAACTTTATCTTATTAAAGGTGCTTTCTCTAACATACATGGAGAAGAAATTAATGAGACTTATTTAGACTTAGGTACCTCCCTACTTGCATCAACAAAAACACACACAAAAAATAGATGCTGCTATGAATTTTACATAAAACTTACAAAAATCTTTCTGGTTACCTCTAAAAAAGTTAAGCTACAAAAATTGAGGGAGACTTAGAAATTTATAAACTTTTTGCTTCTTTAATATATTACAAGATGTCAATTTATATACAGAGCTGTAAGATAATGAAGTGACACATAGTGCCTCTGTTATTTACTCAGACTGCCTGGAAATAGCAGGTATTCAAGAGCTGGAGTTAAAGCTCCTAGAGGCATGACGGGTGAATCCCAATAACTTGTAAAGCCATGAAATGTAGGAGTTAACTGCATTCTGAATAGATTCTGCATTCAGCCTGGGTTCTGGGACACCACGGACCTGTTACTGTAGTAATGCTGTGAAAAAGGTTATTTTAATGGCATTTCATTTGGAATCCAAACTACAAAGGTGGTTTGCTGGTCCAGCATTCTCCATTATCTCCTTAACCTATTTCAGGTTTGATATCTTTTTATCTTTAATAAACCTACTGAAAGGGATTCAGTGTTTCACAGATAATTATGCCCCACCTTTAATTTTGGTACATTACAAGAGATAGATTAAGGAAAATTCAGGGAAGCAATAGGGATTTAAATGAATAAAATAGAATAAAAGATTTAAAATTCAGTCTTTCTAGTTTCACTTTACACTGCCAGATAGAGAAAGCAGCTTTATTTCAACCTTAATGGTCGTGTGGAGATTACTGGTCAAAGTGCAGAGAATACAAAGCTCCTGTTATAGAAGTACTTCTGAAAAACCTGAAGCTTAGATCTGGGCTTCCACCTTCTTTGAAGCTGATTATGAAAACCTGTTCTATGACAAATGTCCAGATAATGATATACTGTAACAATACCTTGGTTTTCAAGATCCACCTTATAGACTTGTGCTGCACTGTACCACCACCGGAATTACACCTTTTAAAGTATTTTATGTCCTTTTAGAGTTCTTAAACAGTGACAAAAGTCAGAATATCTCTAATAAATCTCAGTTTGAAAAACATGTTGCATCCTGTAAGTAACCACAGGGGTATAGTACCAATATTAGGTTAGTGAACAAAAAAACCCCAATGATTAAGGTCATTATAAAGAAAAGGATGTATATCAGCAATGAAAATTTAAGTAATAATTTGGAAGCATAATAACATCAAAAATCCCTCCCAAAAGCCAAAAAAACCCAAAACACATAGGTAGGATGGGTCAAAACTAGTTAGGATGTAATACCAGGTCTAAGCCAGTTTCAGTGTTAGGCCTCCTTTACATTTAACTCCCACAGTGTGGAGAGGAAAATGGATTTTTATACAAGATAAAAGGATACTGCTCAGAAAAGGCAGCCCTTTTTTCCCAACTTTAGCATAGATGTTCTGCATTATTTAAGGATACATTAATTTTACTTCTCTGTGAAGCCTTGATAAGTGTGTTCTCTTTCTGTACAGACATGTTTTGAGGATTCAGTGGTAATACATGAGGTATATAAATAGTCTGGCTATGAGTAACTAAGAAATGTAAGAAAATGGTGTTGACTTTATGCTTTGCCTGAATTTACTAAATGAGTTGGAGAAATCTGGTTTCCCTGTTAGATAATCTAATACTTGTAAAGGAAGAATGAGAAAAGATGTATCTAATCGCCTTTGAATCTACCTGGGTGCCAGTGACAGAGAAGTATTCTAAGGGTGAAAACAGCGCCAGACCAGGACTTTCTAGGTTTTTCTAATTATTTCCTTTGTAGGGAACAAACTTAGCGATCTATTCAAAATTCTAGTTTTTGAGCTCTTCTGGACTATCAGAACACATGTTAAATCAACTTTGCCAGTTATCTGGACTGTATTTTCACTTTTTCCCTCATCACATTTGCAGAGGTAACTGCACATGTGTACACGGTTGTATACAATGCCCAGACTCACATACATTGGGACCCACAACTTGCAAATTACACTGGAGCTGTGCATTGAGGCATAAAATATCATTACACGTAAGGTCACATTCAGCACATGCATGGATGAAATCCAGTGATCACCATTTTAACATCAAACAGTCCTTGCTGAAAGCCCACAGCTGCCTACCTATGCTCAATACTCATTTGTAGGGTTCACTCAGCTCACGTGGCTCTCCCAAATAGTGCCTTTTTTCAGTAAAGCTAGAGGGGACAGGGGACTTGTGCCATCCTCACTGCGGACTCTCTGCCCAGCAATAGAACTGGGATGTGCACTGTGCAGAAGGCAGTGCCTGTGGGTGTGACTCTGTGGGAATTAGTCCATTAAGAGAGCTACCCCTGGGCAATTTTGTTTTCCAAGCTCTGTTTTTCACACTGAACACCTCCTTTCAACGAGCACTAATGTCCACTCTGATCAATATCTGTAGCACAAAGTATTACTGTCACTTTCTCTGCTCATACCCAAACGAAAAGAGAATTTCCAGTGGTTTTTCAGAGCAGCACAGGAATACCACCTAACCACTTCTTGACAATGAAATATGGAGAAGGAGAATGGACATAAACACTCATGGATCTTTCTCCTTGTGATGGCCCTTCTTAATTTCCTGACAGCCCCGTGAGTGATACTGTCAATATCCATGACACAAGCCACTTCTCCCCATTTGTCAAACTACAGCAGAGCAGCTGCAAATTGCTGGGAACACACATGTTGTTATCTGTAAGTCTTACTCAGCACAATGGATGTTGAAAGCATTTTTACACGAACAGACAAAAAGTGGGAAAGAAAGTTTACCCTTAGGCCTTGCCTTTCCTGCATGTTGGAATTTTTGTAGGAATCCATGCACAATTGTATCCCTTTGCTAAGAAATAACCGATACTTACGTTCTAGTTCCTGTAAGATTTCTTTGTTTGTTCTCAGACAGGTGTTGAGAGCAGTGGGATGTGATTCCCTGTCATGAAAAATCAGCTGCCACATGCAGCAGGGGAAGAAGGACCATCATAATTCAGAAACTTGGACAATGAAGTAATGACCCCCCCCCTCTTTCAGCACCACCCTGCCAATTGTGACAGGCTTCATCGATCACGGCATTACACACTTTTGATCCTGTACCAGTTCTCTTGATCCTACTGAAGAAAACTGGGCACCTGAAGAGCTGCTTAAGGTCAACTCAGCCCTGAGCAAATGGGGGAACAGAAATACTTCATATGACAACGAAGAACCTAAACCTTCTACTGAATTCCATTTGATGACAAAATTATGCCATGATCCTGCTATTTCCCACACAGTTCATCCATTTCCAAGGCAGCAACTTCTTCCCCAGGAAGTCTCTGACACTCATAACATTATCACAAACATAACCCAAATCAGCACAACTAGAGAGAAAGAAGCGGAAAATCTGCCTTAGATTTATCTAGGCCCCTCTTTAGCTAATTTATCTTCACCTAATACAGTCCCACTTATTTTAAAGTCCTCAAATCCATTCAAATAAAGAGTTAAAAGATAGGACAGAGATGGAGGGTCCTTGATTCCCTCAGTTCCAGCAGCAATGACAAGACTTACACAAAAAGGAGGGAGTATGAAAGCAAACAACATTCCTCCTGCAGGCTTTCTTACATTTTGGGCAAATCAGAAATCTATATCCCAGCTGCATTTGGGGGAAGGGAAAAAAAAAAAATCCATGCTCAAAACCTGGGATAGCATTGTCTGATTTCAGACCTACTCTACGTGTTTCTAAATTTAAATTTAAAGCATGTCAAAGGTGGCAACTTTTATACTTTTGCTTATAAAAAGAAAGGAGAAAGGGAAAGTTTAGCAGATATCATAGCAGTTTCAGAGATCAACAGCATACTCCTGTGCTAAATAAAGCATGTAACTGTCTTTAGTTACTGGACAGCTTTAACACATACAAGTTCTCTGTGCTCAGTCTCTTTCCCAGTAGTAATGACATTCCCACTCTCCTAGCCATCAGTGAAGGCCAGTAAATTTACATGTTAATACTGAACAGTAAATTCATTCACTTGCAAAAGTAAACTTAATTCCAAAAATTTTCATGTGCCCTGTCTGCAAAGAATTTAAATTAATGTAGTTTGCATAAATAAATATGAATGTCAAGGATTCCAGGGAAGGTCTGGAATAGTTTTATGTTTTGCAATATGTTCGTACTCGTTGCTGCTACATTGAGAATACAGACTGTTTTTCATTGTTTCATTCAAGATCAATTTTTTTTCTCTATTGTCATCTTCACCATCTCTACCTTTCAAAGTGTCTCTCTTGCAGTACCTAGTGGTCTAACAGGAAAAGCCTGCAGCCTTCCTCAAAGGATGTTTTCCTGCATTGTTTCGAGCAGAGAAGAAGCAAATGGATTTTACAATTTTTCCTCCTCTAACAGTCCCTTAAATACCCTTGAGGTGTGCTTTGTCCCCCAGGCTCGTTAGCTATTCCGTGTGTGCTGGCAGAGCAGTGACAGCCTGCCTGCACACTCTGACCCTGTCAGCTCTTCCTGACCCTGCAGCACTGCCCCACACCAGGCTCTCCAGCGGCCAACAGCTCCCCAGTTCCACCGGACACCGGTGTCATCGAGCCAGAAACGTTTGGAGAAGCACCCGGCGCTCTAACAGTCACACCCACATATCCTGCCTCGACATGGAACGGCACTGTGGGAACGTACTGGGTTTGCCTGGCAAACTTTGGGAGGGAGGGACGGCTCCTAGGGCTGGCTTCTGTTAGGAAGGTGCTAGAAGCTTCCTCTCTGCCAAAAAGAACCAATGCCAGCTGGCTCCAGATGGACCTGCCCAAGGCACTGGCACTGCCCAAGGCCAAGCCCATCAGAGCCTCTGGGATAATGTATGTATAAGAAGGGGGATAAAACTACACAACTGCAGCTTTGGCTGGAGAGAGAGCTTTTGAGAGGAATAACTCTGCAGACACCAAGGCCAGTGAAGAAGGAGGGGCAGGAGGTGCTCCAGGTCATGGTGAGGCAGCTGTGCCCCTGCACCCTGTGGAGACCCACAGAGCAGGAGGAGAGCGTGAGGAGTCCTCCCCCTGAGAAGGAAGCAGCAGCACAAACAACAAGTGATGAACTGACCACAGCCTCCACTTCTGTTCTCCCTGTGCCACTGTGGGGAAGAGCTACAGAAAATGAGGAGCAAAGCTGAGCCAGAGAGAAGGGAGGGGTGCGGGAAGGTGTTTTAACATTTGAGGGGTTCCTCTCATTATCCTACTCTGATTTAACTGGTCATAAACTAAACTAAACTAATAAAGTTTAGTTTGCCCAAGTTGAGCCTGTTCTCCCGTGACAGTTACTGCCGAGCGATCTCTCCCTGTCCTTACCTCAACCCATCAGCCTCCCACGGTGCTTTCTCTCCCCTTCCCAGATAAGGAGGGCAGTGACAGAGTGGCTTTGACAGGCAGCTGGCATCCAGACAGGGCAACCCACCACAGGGAGTAACTGCAGTTATGTTATCCAATCATGACTCTATGCACTGGATGTATTTATGCATTTCATACTCAACTGCATTTTTATACTAAATTAATTAAGACAGGGACACAACCAATTCCTTAATGGCTGATTTTTAGGCTCAGGTTTGAAGTTCTTAATTCTCTGCTTTCCCAGCTTCTGGGGTTTTACTCTGAGATGGCTCATCAGACAGAGGTTCCTGTTGCTAGTTTAATCGGCACCAAAGAATGAAAATCTGAATCCAGTGCCCGTTTAACTTCTGCCACATGGGCAGCAACAGAATATTGAAGCACAGATTCTGTGTTTTGTTGTTACTGAATCTGAAGCTCTGTTCTCTTACCTAACAGCAATTTGGTCACAGTCCTTATGGTAGTGCCCAATGTACTTAACCATGAGTATCTGAATAGTCCCACCAAAACCGGTAAAACCATTTAACCTTTCTATTATTAAACACAGACATTAGCATTTGCAACACTCCCTGCTCTAATGTGCTCATTTGGGCTCATCTCTACTGAAAACTTCCTATGTATCATTTGTCTGACAAACAATTCTGACTGCAGAATATCTATACATAGAATTAATTCCTTGTGTGGATTATTTAGAACAAAGCTAAATAATTCTTGAAATGTTTTAAGCATACAGTCAACCAAAAAATAAGTATTTGTGTACAGCACCCCTCAAAGCTGCATTACACAGAAAATAGGAAAATTACAATTTAAGGGCCTGAGAAGATGATTGGGTCTCCTCGATACATTCTAAGTACTGAGTCTCCCAAAGCTGTTTTCATTAATTATGGCTGATCATTTAAATCACAATATTCTTACTGATCCTGTGACTTAGCAGATATTTCTAGCTGTAACAGTCCCCTGAGTGAATTTAGATTTGCTTTTTCTGATTCAATTTGAATAGAGATAACTTTGATAGAAAGTAGGTTACTATTTTCAAAACCGTATTTTTATGGTTATAATTTATTAGAAGCAGTAGGGAATTCAAATTTATGGATCAGTTATATCAAGTGTTTAACTAAACCCACGAGACTACTGAACAGTATACTGCTAATCCCAAGATAAATATTTTAATCCACTTTTCAGCAGAGTCTTAAAATAACGCTTCTTTCAATATGTATAATTTTATCATTTATTTTTCTCTGAATAGAGTTCCATGGATGAATTAGTAAAAAAGCACAGCTTAGAAAGAAAATCAATAGTGCTCAACTGAAGACCACTTACAAAATACAATCGGGTAGTAATTGATTTGTAGCAAAATTTGCTGCTTAATTCTAGCCACATGTAACTGAACTAAAAGAATGCATGAGAGATTATAATTTGCCTGTGTACTAATGCTCCCAAGTGGATCACCTCTGCAATGATCATAGAACTCCAATAAATTAAATAAAATTTGAAATGAGCTCAGAGCTTGCCAAATGCACCTTTTGCTAACTACAGAAAGTTGTATTTTGGCTGGGATTTACTATTGCTGTTTAGTGAAGAGCCATTCCATAGCATACAGGGAATGAAGGGGGAGAACAAGGATATAAATTGGGTTCAGCATCTGTGTGCATGGAATCAGACAACGATTTAGAGTTACCTCACAAACAAATGAGTCCTATACTGCATAAACTCATGTCAGCCATTCATCCAGAGGAGAAATCCTCTGTGATAGTTCTAGAGGGAACCAGATCGCAGTAAAAACCAGTATTTGAAATTTAAAAAAAACCCAACCAAACAAACAAAAAAAATAATGTTTTACTTGCAGTTGTTTCTTGTAATGTTCACAACCAAAGCACAGCACCTGACAAAGGGATTTCTATTAGAACGACTTAGGTACAAGCTTCTCTACGTGACCCTGCCTTGGCAGGGGTTAGGACTAGATGATCTCCAGAGGTCCCTTCCAACCCTAATGATTCTGTGAAACTTAAGGTCACTGGGTTTTTTAAAAGGTTTCATTTACCTAAGGCACTGCAGTATAAAACACACTCCATTTAAAGTACAAAGACCCATCCATTCAGAGCAGTATTACACTAAGTTATAATCTTTAGACCTTACACCTGCACATCTTTTATTTATACTTTGTGGCTCAAAATATGCAGTGTATCATTAAGGTCACTTGATGGCTTTAACTCAGGTTGCTATTTACAATAAAGTAAAAACTGCAGTGGCATGACAAATACCACTCCTGTAAATCCTGAAGGGACCAATACTTCTGCATGTTTCAAGACGGACTGTTCTTTCTGATACATAGCACTAGGAAACACTGTGTGTTAGCAATTCATTGTTTCTGAAGTGAAGCACTCAAAGATAGGGGATACCAGAAGTAATTTGGATTCAGATATTTTGTGTATAAGCACTGTAGTCCTGCTTTTAATTATCTAAGCATATACTGTTTTTCTAAGAATTCCTGCCCCCATGTTTACCATAAGTTAATTTATTTAGAAAAGTGTGTATTCTATTTTTTATTCATCCTTATTTCTCCATATTAGGACTCTAGGCTAGCTAGACCTCACTAATTTATTCTCTTCATCAACTTTTTAGTTCTTTCCATCACTTCAGAATCGAAGCCCTTCCCATTTTCACTCCATGTCTTGACAAAGTGAGTGTTGGTATTGCCATTTTATAGTTAGTAAAACAAGGCACGGGGGAACTCGGTTTAACATTTTGTCACTCATTGGTGAGGTGTGATATGAGCTCAGAGGCTGCAGCACGGGGTCTCATGCTGCCTGTTTGCAGCTCCTCACCTAGACCATTTACAGGTAGAGTACATGTCATTCCTTCAAAGCAGCACAACATACCCTCAAGCTCAGCAACCACTCACGTCACAACACCTCTGCCCCCCCTTTCTATTTAAGCCTTAGTATTGCTCTGTATCCGGCCCAGCAGGCTCCTTCCCGTCAGCGGGGAAGGGGAAAGCACGAAAGGCTTTGGGCGTACAAGGGATTCAATCGCGGTCCGGAATAAATTACCCTTCCCGAACTGGTCACCTTCCATTTGCAGCGGCAGGAGCGCAAACACACGGGGAACCGAAATGGTTCAGCTGAACGTCCAGCCAGAGGAACTCCCCCATCTGCTGCCGTCCTACAGCAGCTGGGGTGACTGCTCCTGGGGCCTCAGCAGCCGCCGAGAAGGGAGGACCCAGCCGCCACAATCGGCACTTCTCACACGCTTGGAGCCTCGTACTGAGCAGTGTGATCCAGGCAGATTAAGTCTTTGAGGAATTTACCTCCAATTCCTTCAAATACTTTCAAAATGGGGATTTTTTTTTTTTCTTTTAGCAAAATCAGCTTTGGAAGGTCTTCCAGTTGGGCAGCAAAAGATATGTTTGATATCACGAACCATTCTGCCAGACAGCGTTCAAAAACATGGAAATTAATAGATTCTTCCAGGAAAGGCTGCAGTTTTACAAATCTAAGAATATTTCCTCTGTAACTACTTCTTTTAGAAGCAATTATTTTACTGAAATAATTATTAAAAGAGACATCATGAGAGCCACAGAGAGAATCCCAAGTTAAATTACCAAAAAAGGATAATAACATGAAAATATTTGGTAACCTCAACTCCAGCTATAACCAGAAGAAAAAGGGCAGAGAGACATATGGAAAAAGGCATAATGAGAGTAATAAAGGTTCAGTTTGCAAATCAGATCTCCCTGGAAGCAGTTTGGATTTAAATACCAGCCCCCGGATATTTATTCATATTTTCCAACATTAAGACTAGAATTATGGTAAATAAAAAATGTTGGTCATTTCCACACAGAGGAAAATAAATAAATAAATAAATAAATATATCTGTATATATATGAAGGTCCAACATTTTTCTCTTTCAAATCTATAATACTACCAAGCTCCCTGGAAGGAGGGACATTTCTTCTATCAAGAAGCAGCTTGTGTTTTCATTTGACCATGAGACCTGTGCAGGACATGGAACCCATGCAGCCAGTGTAACAGCCCAAGTTACGAAACCAAAAGTGACATTCACTTCAATACCAGGAGTCCATGCAAGGTTTCACTATGAGTTTCACACAAATTCAAAGATAACGAAGTTACTTACAAGAAAGAATGTGACCTCTTTGAACAGTCTGCATATTCACACCCACAGCCTCCCAAATGATAGAAAGTACTGTATTCTGTATTTCTAGACAAGGGAAAGTGAAAAACATTTTTACATCATCTTATTTTGGAAGCCTCTCAGTGCAGCTACAATTAAGGATTTTACAACGGGCACCCTGCATCAGTTCAATCGAGTTTTCCTGTGCTAAAATTCATAATTCTATGAGATGAAGGACTAAAAAAGACGTAACAGTTTTTCAGTCACACAGAAATACGCTTTCACAACCAGTAGTAGAGAGGTTAGGAGGGAAGTGAAGGGACAAGATGGCAGGGTTAAAAGAATGACTACCAAATTCAGTCCATTTTCTGGAAACATATCCTCCTACTGCAAAAAAGTACTGTTTCCAATGTGTATGATTTGAAGTGAGTTGCCCAGTGTGCAAGTTTATATGCCTGAGAGAAAGCTGACTAATGAGAAGGAGGTTTGAGTTTCTATCCCAGGAACTCACAAGAGTCAGTGCATTTGCTGTATTTAGTTCAGTGAGCTACATTCTGAAGACAAAAAGCATCTCTTCAGATAATCCCAGGCAAGGGTGATTTTTATAATATCAGAGGGAGGGGTGACCTCTCCAGAAACTGCCTCTTCTGAGCCTTAAAGCAGGCTGCCCACGAGGTTGGCTGAACCACTGAGACCTGCCCCAGCATATCACTGGGAAGCTGTAATCCGTTCACTGGTGCTTGAAGTCCAAGCTGAGTTGTCTGAATTGCAAATAGGTTCCTCTGTAAAGAATATTTCACGTATGTATCCAGTCAGGGTGGTAATGTTGTTATTATAGCACTGTCTGCAATAACTCAGCTGTCACATTCACTTCAGGCTGAAACTCAGTCTACATGGTCTCAGCTGGTCAGCAATCTTTTTTCATATACAGTATGTTTAAAATTTATGCAGACTGTTATGAGTCATGAGTTGTCCAGTAAAAAAGGGGGGGGGGGACTATTTTTATTTATTTAAGAAGAAAAAACGTATTAGGAAATTTTAAAGAGGGTGTTATCACTTTTTGCACCATGGGAATATTACATGAGAAGAATAATTTTGTGGCATTACATACTTCATGTCCAAACCTCTCTTCATGAAGCATTTGTCACCCTTTCTGTTAAGCTAGTTCCTCCCTTAACACAGTATTAGCAAAGCCTGGATTCCAGTCCATCCACAGCAGATAGACAACTTGTGGTCTCTGGACACCCTAATAAACACGCTGACAGCAGTTTGAGACCAAGCAAAAACAAACAAAAAACCAAACAAACAAAAACCCAATAAAACAAACAAACAAAAACCCCAAACAAACCAAAACAAACAAACAAAACAAAAAAATCATTTGTTGCTTTGAGTCCATACAAAAATCCTTTCAGCCTGGAGCTACTAAATTTCCCTTGGCAAGTACCTACCAGGAAGAACTATTAGTAAATAAACAGCAAAACTTCGCTCAACATTCTTTGTTCAGACTCTTCTTTGCTTTAAGATTATGCCACTTTAAATATATATCAACAGAACAATACACAAACGTAGAGACTTCAAACAGCATTTAGTGTTTAGTACTTATGTTATTTCACGTTAAGACCACCAGGAGCTTTACAGAGCACAGTTGAAAGCTGCACTGACAGAGTCCTATACAGTGCCTACCACAGCAAACATAAGGCTGGAACTTCACTCCATTAGAGGCAAGACAGGAGAATAATTTTACTTAAATAGCGTTTCAGTCATCGAATCTCATGCAGCTAGAATTAGCCTTAAAACTGAACATATTGTGCCTCAGCAGTAAGAGAAGTTCTTGGATGAAAATGATGGAACATCAGAGAATGTAATACATTATAAATAATATATTTAAATTTTTAAATACTTAAATTATTTAAAGTATTAAATAATGAAGGAAAATTAATAGCTAAATCTTATAAAATAAAGGTTAGGAAATAGTCACTGACTGCCCTATGTGATAATAACAAATATGGCTGTCCCAAAAGGAAATGGCTCAGAGATAAAAAACCAGCAAAATAAAGCACTTAAACGCATCTTGGGAACTTGGGTTAAATTAAAAAGATTTCAAGGGCATAACACAAGATGAGGGACTTCCTGTTCAAACCAAAGCATTTGAAGGAAAAGCTCCAATTTTGATGCCAGTGACAGACAGCCCATCACACCTTGGTACTTTCACCACTGTGGTGTTAAATGTGTGCTGTCTTTTCAAGAGAAGTTTGCTTTGCTCATCGGTTACTGCTGAGCATTGTTACACCTTTGAATACGAGGCAGAAGAGCCTTCAAGCTCCTTTTCTTTCCTCTCTGAAACAGTGTGGAGGAGGTTGAGGCCCACTTGTCACCGTTCTGGAGCAGCACTGCCGTGTCTGCTGTAATGTTTTCTCACTGCAAGAATGAGATGCTGCATCTTTACGTTGTGAACTCTCCCAATCAATTCAGCAAAAATAAGAGCAACATAAGAGCAACAATGAGATGAACAGCAGATGAGAACATGTTATGTCCATGACATAACTGGCGAGCCAGGTATGGAAGCAAATTCTTCATATTTTACTGTGCTGAAATAAAGGGGGAAGAAATATTATTTTTATTCTATGAGAAGCAATATCAAATGTCAGTGGAGTATAGCAGTCCCCACAACTCCTGCTAGACTTTTACAGCAGCTGGCAGTCCTGTATAATTTTGCCATGTTACCTTGGTCACCCTTAAAATGTTTGAAATTGTCCTTTAATATTCAGTGCAGGAATTTTATGGCACTGTTATAATTATCTGTGAGTCACACAAGCCAACATTTGGTTATTACTTTGCTTTACAGTTGTGCTGCTTATTTTTTGTCATTCTGAGGGCTTGTTTTTGAGCAGAACTGACCCATCCCAAACTACCTGTGTTCTGCACCAAGGACTATTCACAGACAGGGCCAGAAAGATTGTGAGAGGCCTCAAGGATGATAAACTGCATAAGAAGGATAGTTGAAGTTT
Organism: Cephalopterus ornatus; assembly: GCA_013396775.1. NCBI lineage: Eukaryota > Metazoa > Chordata > Aves > Passeriformes > Cotingidae > Cephalopterus > Cephalopterus ornatus. Next base: position 66,997 of record VZRE01011159.1, on the reverse strand, counting down.
AAAAAGGGGGGGGGGGGGAAAAGAGAAGAAAAAAATTCACCTGTGACCTTTTCACATTCTTTTTTTCATAAACCCAAGAGAAAAACAACAATCCAGGATCTACAGTAACTGGCACTGTAACAGAGAGTAAGAAACACGTATTTCAAAAGTCAAGAGTTCTCCAGTCCTTAGATTAAACCTGGCCTGCATGTGCAGATTGATGAAAGTTTGAGTTCTTTTGAAAGCCAGCTAGTTGGAAAAGAAAAAAAGCCATCAGGGTAGATGCACAAGGTTTGAATGGGAGAATTCTGTCTAAATGGCAATTCAGTGCCCATTTTACACTTACACAGCTTCAGGAAATACATAACCATACTGATTATTATAATGAGTAGTATAATAAATTGAGATCACAAACCTTTACTGGCTACTCCAAATAATTTTTTTTGTATAGATGTAGATCTTAAATCTGAATGCTGCTTAAGTCTGTTTAAATCCTTTAGAAATCACCAAGATCATCAACACACGATTTTTCCATCAGCAGAAAAAGATGCTGACAGTGAATTCCAAAGTCCACCAGAGATTTTAAACCTCTGACTGCAGATTAAAATAGTTAGACCCCCTATTTGGCACCGTCTAAGCTGAAGGAGAGTAATGAGTGTTGAAAATAAAAATTAAACAAATCAATAGCAGTATTGAACATATATTAAAATATTATTGAATTTCTGTCTTTGGATTAAGCTTTTATGAAGGTTGACATAATGCAGTTGGACAAGTAGGCCCTTGGCCAACTGTCCATTGGAGTCTTCCTACTGACTGCACTCAACTTCTGAACAGATACATAGTGGAAATAAAAGTATTCAAACACATGCCGGAAAATTCAGCACTATTTTTTGTTTCAGCCACCCTATACACACTTCCATGAGTATTTCCAGGAAGCTATATGAGTGCATACGTATATCTGTAATAAGTATACACCTACACTCCACGCAGTACCTTTGTGAGTATTTGTTAACAGGCACACAAGCATAACCAACCAATTTTCTGAGGTTTTCTTCTTAAACTGCTAGAGAGGAAAAACAACACTCTCCGTTCTTGGTTGACATACCAAACACTTCAAAAGCAGAATCAGAGTGCACAGTAATCAAGACTCTACTTGCTGCAAACAATTCATAAACACTTCCTAACATTTAATGTTCACAAAACTGTTTTAAAACTACAGCAGATAGCAAACAAATTCACACACTTAGTTAGAAAAAAACCCTCTTTCTAATGAGTAGCAAAAATCCCTGAAACATAATGGCAAATGCTTTTGGGTTTGGAGTACCAAGCTCTAAAATTTAATTCATGAATTAAATGAATTTCAAAGTATTTTTCAGGCTAAAATATATGTAAATGAGCAGATTATTCAGGCAATATTTAAATAGGATTATAGAAAGAAAGGTGTAATCCTTTTAATGTACTATTTTTTTCATGTCTGTGTGTCTTCCATTTTCTAACTGGAGTGAACTATTTTTAGGCAGCTTCACAGAAAATATTAACCACTATCTTCCCTTTACCATAACCGTCAAAACCCCACCTTGATCTGCCTGTATAACAAGCAGGTTTTTGTATATTTTACACATCATGGTCTATTGTTGTTGACTATAAATTAAGTTCTCAAATAATTGGTAGGTTATTTGAAATACAGCATATGTTTGAAATTTTTCACAGTCTTTATCACCAACTGCTTCTGACTTCGTCTTTCCATTCTTTTATGTACACGTCCTCCCATGAACGTGTTTTTAAAGTACTAAAATCCACTTGACAATGTCACTATAAAAGAGCCTTTTGTGCCTTGTCTCAGTGGCAGTAACCAATCAGGAATACCAAAGCTGTGCCTTGTGCTCCTCAGGAAAATGGGCTGCCGTGTGCACGGGCGGAGGAGCGGGGCAGGGCGAGCTCCCTAAGAGGTCACACAGCCTCTGCCATCCCCGGGGCTGAGCTCAGTGCCAGCGGGCAAGGAACGGCGCTGCCAGATCTGACCCCACGTGGCACGAGAGAGATGAGGCAGTCCCAGAGTGCAGTTCCCAAGAGCAGAGTGGTGAGTCTGGCAGCACGTAAGGACTGAAAGCATCTCCCCACGAGGCTCTGCCTTCTCAAGCACAAGCTCCTGTTGTAAAGGTGGTCAGTTTATAAGGTGGCCTGCAAAGTAACACATTTAACAAGGTCTGCTTTTTCCTAATATATGGGGGGCATTGAAGAAGAACGTTGCCAATGGGGTAAAATGGAGAAATAGAAGTCTGTGCTTTTCCTTAATTTCTTTGGTAACTGAGAAAAAAAAGTTATTGTGCAGCTGCAATTGTGGCCAGAGAAGAGGGAGTGAGAATATGTGAGAGGAACAACTCTGCAGACACCAAGGTCAGTGCAGAAGCAGGGGCAGGAGGTGCTCCAGGCACCAGAGCTGAGGCCCCTGCAGCCCGTGGTGAGGGCCGTGGTGAGGCAGCTGTGCCCCTGCAGCCCATGACCTTTTCAGTCCTTCCCTGGCAGAGTGTGTAGATAAAGCAGGAACCTGCTCCACACATTGCCTCCTCTCAAAGCTGCAGCTCAGTACCTCCAGTCCAACAGAAACTAAAAGATGGGACACCAGACTATTTCCATCAGAAACTACTAATCTCGGATAACTACCTTTCAGCTTAGAGATGTGTGTTCAGTGCCCTTGAACTAAATTATTATACTTATTCTGAATTGCATTTATTTTTGTTTAGAGTAATTTCTCAAAAGATGAAAAAGTATTGATGAGTAAACAATTATTCATAGGACTAAGGAGAATGCTGCAATTATTTGCTTTAGATGTCTATGTTCTAAAAGCACTGGAGGAAAACAGTAATGTGAGTTGGGCATACACTTGTTTAATAGAGTGCAAAAGAACATTTGAATCAGATGCAGCTAAGCTGCAGTTGAGAAAGCTCTTATGCAACGTTTTTATTGACCTAAAGTTTACAAATACTAGTTCAAAAAAACATGCCTGGGATACACTGGTAGAGAAATGAAACACGGTTCAGGTCAGGGGGATACAAAGTTAGCAGGATCATTGTGTGTAATCCCTCTTCACTCATCCATTTCATTCATTTCATTTTATTGTGTTTTTCTACGCAAGGAGTATTTTGGGTTTGTATGGTCAAAGTCACTTGAATTCTACAGGATGTGAACACAAACACTTTGGGGAGTGACTGGGTGGCTGCACTGCAACCGATCATTTTAGATGTTTTAAACACATCATCACCATATTAGTTGGGCCCTGCAAATGTAACCTTGCAGAAGAAATTGTGCTTCCACAAGAATTTAGTGTTTTAATTTGAGCACACTAGAGGAGTCCATCTGGCCATTTAAAACCACTATTAGCTGTAGATTCTTTCTAAGGCCTACTGGTTTCAAGACATTACTTTCCTTCTGTTCATGCAGTTAGCTGTATGAACCACATAGTCATGGAAATATTTGAATTGTAAATATTGAAAATCAGCTGCTGCTCATGCATTGCAACTCTTCATATATTTTAATATGCATATTATCACCATCAAGGCTCCATATTTGTAAAGTTGATCTTGACAGATAATAATAATTGTTGAATATAATTGATAATACTATTTATTGAAAGTGACCAACCATTTAATAGTTTCTCTCTCTTTCACTTGCTTTATTTCTGGAGAAACATGATGATATTAAATGTTCAGTATGGTAAGTTCAAGATTAATAATTCAATTATCATTAAGCACAGATTGAAACAATAGTGTTGCCTTGCCTTACAATGTCAAGAGCTTCAGTGAATCATTTAATAATGTCGGTATTCTTCCTACATAGGAATTGTCTGGGTTGACAATACCATGCAATGGTTTCAAAACCAACATTTTGCCACAGTCACAAAGGAGCTGTGAACTAGAGGTGTTTTAAAGTTACTTCAGCGGGGTTTTTTCCTTTCCATAACTGCAGACACTTTCTCAGTGTTTAAAAAATGGGCCAAACTCACAGCAGAGTGAAAGAAGTTGCTTCAGTGATTCACGACAAAGACAATGACTTGGTCTGAGCACCAACTCCTGGCAAAGGAAGTATGATACACAAGTGACACTAGTTTTAGCTCACCTGCCTGCTGAGCCTTTGCCATGGGGTAATATTCAAACAAACACCTTTTTCTCACAGTAAAGTGAATTAAATTATCTCCCTGTTATCTTTGACTAGACCAGCATAAGGCAGTTGACAGAAGCCATCTCTTAATTTCCTTATGGTCAGATTTCAGTAAGGATTTACTTTTCATTTTAAAAGGGGCAATTGCAGACTGAAGGATCATCTGAGTTTCCTGAGGAGTTTCCTCAGATAAAGACAGAAAGTTGAAATTGCTTATCTTTCACTCCTCCGTGAAGCCTGGCTCTCAGACATGTGGTCTTAACAGAGCTTAGGTGGACTTTTCTCTTTGGCTTTTGATCTTGCCAAGTCTCTTCTTTACCAGCATAAATGATCAGACAGCATGCACAAACATCGCCAGTTGCATATCTTTTGAAAATATGGAAGTCAAAAACCTGGACTCCTGCCTCTTGCTTTTGATCTGAATCTATTCTTTATTTTTTCCTCAGATTCATAAATGTGAAAATATGTCTTGAGTTGTACATAAGATGTCTCACATATATTCACCATTTTCATAGCAAATGCTTTGGAAAATTTTATTTTCTATTAAGGGATTTTAAAAATAACTAATCACTGCTTCTCCCTTTAATCTGTTTGGATAAATTATTTTGGAAGAGATACACAATCAGAGACCAATTTTCCAAATACTACTGAATATATGCAAGTTTAAATTAATGACTCTGAAACGACCTCTAAACCCTGCCTTGTACTTATTCATAAAGCCCATCTTGACAGAAAATAATAATTAAGGATATAATTGATAATAAACATAAAGGTGACCAAGTATTTAATAACATCTCCTTAATTCTCTATAAACAGGATATGTATCACAGATCACAAACATTCAGTATAAGCTCAAATTTTATAACTCAATTAGCATTAAATATAATTTATGTCAAAATAACGTTTCAGGTGAATTGCAATTAAATATTACCTAATTCTGTATCATGAGGACAAGATGCATTGATTATTATAGAAAAAGAAATATCAGTAAAGCAGTAAACAAATGCATTTCTGAGGATAATCTATCCCTTTCTTTGCTCAGTTGGTGTTTTCACCCATCTTGGCCTTTGTTTTAGACTTCTGTTCAAATCAAACCGCAGAGAGAGACATGTGCTAAGCATGGAGCATACACAGATTACCTAAGGGCACGAGGCTCAAACCCAGGAAAACTGATGACGAAAACAATCTAACGTGAATGAAAACCTGTGGTGGAGCAATCAGGATTGTACCTTGATTCCTACCGCTTTTCCTGTCAACCTTACGGAGCTCTGACAGACCTGCCCCGTGCGTCTGCAGTGCCCAGAACTCCTGGGAGGTTTCTGCTTCCTCTTCTCGTGTTTTGGTGTTCCTACAGACGGGCAAGTCCTTACATTCATCAAAAGCGTGAGGGATGGCGTTTTTTTAAGATAATCCAATGGTTTCAAGAAAATTACCTAATCTCAGTTGAGTGGCCCTGATAACGTGTTGTGAAGCTAAGTCCTTCCTCTGTGAGGCAATATATTCATACATCAGACTGAAAGGTTTCTTTCACCTTTGAGCAGAGCCAACATCTGCCACCTGTGTCCCTTGTTTCACACTGCAGAAGAGGAGAAAAACGGACATTTGCTTATAGTGTTTCAGAGCAGTACACATAATCCTTCCCCCATTGCTACGTAACATTTATTTTTTGTAAAACCTACACTTAAAAGAAAAAAAAAAAAAAAACACAACAAAAAATCCCCCACAAGGCTGTGTTTATGTTAAAGTTGTCCAGATTTTGTAGTTTGGGGAAAAGAAGTAGCTAAATGCATCTCATCATGGAACTCCTACAGACAGGAAAGAGGGAAAGACAAAGCAACAGAGCACACCCTAGGCAAAAATGACTCAATAAGAAAGTAGAGACAATTTGACTGTCATCACTGATCACATATAAGTAACAATCACACTGTTAAGTGCAAAACAGAAGGACTCCACAACTTATAGGAACTAATAGGAATAAATAAACCTCACAGCACATTTACAACGACAGTGTTGGAGCTTCTTCCCTTTTCCCTCCCCACAGAAAGGAGATGAACTCCAGAACTGCAACACTTTCATGGCACTACCTCTGAGCTGCCACATCCACTGCTCCTAATAACAACACCATGGTGCTGAGAATTTAAGACCAACAACTTTACTCCAAGATTTACTGGCAATGACAGCAGGACCCAAGCAACAGTGTAATACAATCTCACTGTAGAATAACATACTGAGTTGTCACATTCTGCATTAGTTTCTATTTCTAAATGATCTCAGGCTGTAGCCACATGCAAAACAGATTAGAGCAATCTTGTTCCAAGCCAGAAAAAATATGGCTAAATGTGGCAACAGATGTAGTGCAAAGATTTTATTCTTCTCACCAGGCTCTGGTAAAAGAGTGAACTCCTGGCCAAGACTGTGGGCTGCGCATCTGATGAGGCCTACGATGAAGTAATTACTTATCCTACAAAAGCTCTGATTCTTCAAGATGATCTGCTCCATGTGTATCCTATTGTAGGAGTCTGTGAGGCACATGTTTTCCCAGCAGTCCCAGCATTCAGCACTGCTCTGCTCGTACTTTCTGGTCCTTATGTTCCCATAGGAGAGGACACTGAAGCCTGGCCAGCCGTGCCCAATTATCCTGGCAGTGTTAACCCTATACTACTGAAAACTCCAAAGTCTGAACAGAAACCAGACTAGAAAAACTTCACTGACAGCAGCTGTAAAGGTACTGTACTGTACTGTTTTGTTAGGAAAACAAACCAAAACACAAAACAACTGCTTTAGATGAAGACATCTACTTTTCAGAACTTAACAGAGATGCCCAGCGGGACGTAAAGCTACTGGAGTGCTCCTTGCCATTGCCCAAGAGCTCTCATTGACTGGCATGTAACTGTAGCATGCAAAGACAGTCTGTCAGTCAACTACACTCTGACATTTGGAGTGGGAAAAGCCCTAGCCTAGCACTGGAGCATACACAGTGTAATCTAGTTCAAGAAAATTTATATTGAAGTCATTTAGCTTTCAAATATAATACCCAAAACAACAAAAGAAAGCCTGAAATGTTTATTTTCCTCTTAATGTAGTAGAACAAAACTGAGGAGTTGTAAAAATATACTGTTTTAGCAGTGAATCTGGATGAGAAGATCTAGCAACTTAGGACAGAGCAATTTCAAATGCTACACAAAGTGATACCCTTCAGTGGGGAGCCAGACAAGAAGCAAGTGTGGAACAAGTCTTGAGGTCTGATATTGAGGAAAAACCATATCATAGGACAAAATAGCTGATGTTCAGCACAGTTTGTGGTAGTAACCACACACTCTAGACTCTGTTTGGCCTTTGCAGTCAGTATAAAAAATAATTCCCTCACTGACTTTTTTGGGTCACTTGCTGCTTTATGTCAGAATTTACTGAAGCGGTAGGGATTGTTCGTATTTTGTTTTATTTTCACAGACCTCTCCATAAAGCAGAGGTTAGTATTCCATTCTGATCTGGTGAAAGATGTAGTCCATCTTAAACCTAGCAAGCTAAAAGAAATAGTCTATTAAAAACTAGTTTCCCAGCCCCAGCAGGTCTTATAATTACATCACCCCACTACTGCTACAAAGTCAGAGTATGAGGAACTGGCAAAACAGTTACAAAGATGAAGCTTCCCAGAATGTCTACATTAGCGCAGTTTTATTTTGCTCAGCACCTACTCTTTTCATTTCACTAGGTATTTATGTATTTTAGTATCTTAGCACCCAGTTTAAACTCAATGAGGGTAGCTTGTTTTCCTGACCTTCACATGGCCCAAATGTAGCCTTTTAATCTGCTGACTGACTGAAGCTGGAAATAGCAGAACAGGTCAGAACTTCCTTGCAATGCAGGATCCTCAGTATAGGATAAATCACACCCTTCCTCTGCTATACAGCTCCACTGAGGATTACTGGGGAGGCTGCAAGCTCAGAGGAGGCTGTTGTTGGCAGAGCAATCTGCTATCCCAACCAACCACTTTGACCAAATCTAGTCATAAAAAACCAAAAGATTCAGAGGAATGAGGCTGTGAGCCCTTTTCCACTTTGTTTTTGCTGCAGTCAGTCAAGGAGCCAAATAATCGCTCATCTTTGCAGTTTTTAAACTCGACATTATCTGTCCAGCAGCCATTTACAGGTTGTCTGCAAGTGGTAAAGCAAACAATCTCATTAAAAGGCTTCCACTTCATCTCAAAAACTGTAGGATTCCCATACAAGTTGTGTGGGATTACACAGTGCAAAACCCCTCTTTCCAGGTTGCAGTACCTCTGCCTAGAAGGTCAAGGCAGGAAAATTCTTAAGGTCACTCCCAAATGTGATGTCCTGCAAGGGGGGATGTACAAGTATCAGCTGAGCCTTTCTGCTGACCCAGAAACTACAAATGTCTTCATGTCTATTCTTTCTAGATAAAGAAACGTTTTGTCTCTTTCTTAAGCTTTTTAGAGGGGAAAAAAAGCAACCAATATCTTTTTTAGCTATGTTTTTCTTTTGTGTTCTCTGTCCTTTGTAATCTACTCCGACTCACTGACAATACATGACTTCCTGTGCTCTCACTCTGTCTTCTAATCACAAAAATAAAAAAAGAGAAAAAAACACCACCCCAAAACCTTCTGCCCATCCCTTGTGATTACAAACCATCTCCTTTATCTAGTGGTCTGGTGAGAGGAGGAGGAAGCAGAACAGCAAACGTTTTTCTTTCATTGGCCTCTGCCCCAGCAATATCACAGTATCAACTTCTTTTACTCCCAGTTCTCTTTTGTGCTGTCTTCACTGAGCATAATTGTGAGATGTGCCTGATGGGCAGCCAGGCACAAATGCAACAGCAATGCTGCTCCCTTCATGTGCATTTTAAAACAGCTGTTGAGTGCATATTCTTTATTTGGTCACAAGCATTGCCATGATTGATATGTCTTCATTTCTGATTCTGTTCTGAGTGCTTTGATTCCTAAATTTGATGAAACCAGATTTTGTCTATGTGAGGGTGAGTTGCTTTGTTTTTTTAAGGGCTAAATAAACCCAACATTATAAATTGCATGCTTTTTAAGTGTGGGGCTTAAACGCTCATGCTGTGACAATGGCTGTGTTGGCTGTGGATTACAGTAGTGTGCTTTACTTGTGTATACCCCTGAAAAATACTCAGACACTTCAATTACTGCAGAACAAGCAGCAGAGTTGATCAAGGGCTTTTGTGCAGGTTCTTCAATGACAGCCACGCTGATGTGCTGTGACTGCCCACCGAGCAGTGGACGCACTGCAAGATTGTGCCTGGTTGGTATAAGGAGCTTTAAGTCACACAGGCCGTGGGAGAAGGCACAACTGCCCTGCTTGTCATCCCAGCGGGATTATTCAGGCACGTACCTGCTGAATGTGAGGAAGTGACTGTACCTTGGTATACAACATATCTGAAACTCTTCTCTGTACTGTTTACCTTCCAAGAAAGATTCAAGACTCTTGCTACCCTCAAGCACTCAATTGCAAGGTTTCTTTCTAAAACACTGGTGAAAATTCTCTCCCGTTTTTGCAGCACTCACAATTCAGGTTTTCCAGCTTTTGTCTACAGGAACAAACCCCAGCAAATGTATGGAATGTAATGGGGTTTTATTCATCTCAGGTGCTAGATTATTTTTCCTAAAGCCACAGAAGTCACAGTAAACCAGGTAGTGATTCACTTTCTAAATACAGGCTAGTGTTTCTGTCTTTATATTGTGCTCATAATTGCAATGTCAAGGAGGATCCTCTGTTGTTTCTAAGGGGAAAACAAGAGGTTTTAATCTCATTTGTGACCTGCCATTTGTTAGCTCAAGGTTTTGGGGTTTTTTTGGCCACACTGAAATAAGTTCTACCTTAATAACATATTAAGAACTGCCAGTTACTTACACAAGCTCTCCCTTTGGAAGGAAGGATTATCTTTGGGGTGTCTTCTAACTTCGCCACAAACCTGCCATGTGACTGATCAGCCACTGACTTCCAAAGCTGAACTGTGCTATATCAACGTCCAGGCTCATTATCTGTGAAATGGGTATAATGGCATTCACTATTCTTCCAGATTAATCTTTGAGGTGACAAATGCCACACAGGCACGTATGGTAAATCACTACAGGCACACACAGCATGGCCAGCTGTTTTCTAAAATGCAGTTGTGCAGCGTGGCAGCAGCCACAAGACGCTGATGCCACAGTCGTGAGGCTCCTCCCGGTGCTCTGTGTACAGCTCAGAGCCGGGACGTTGTTGAGTGTGCTCTTTCTGTGAAACTGCAGCCGAGGCTGGGTTAACACAACAATCTATTTAGCATATCCTAGCCACGAACACGCCCTAATGGCATTGCTGTCGCTTCTGTGCACCAGTGCTCTCTAATCAACAAAATGAGAGGAATGCTGTAGGGGACACGTCCCCTGTGTCAGAATATAATATATATTACAAGCATTTTTCCCAAGCAATGCCAGAGAGTAAGGATGCAACTCTCACTGTCTTTCTTTGGAAACAAAATTAAATTATCAGTCTTTAATTTAGTTAGTGATAATCTCTGCTAAAACATTCCCTCATGGCTTCTACTAAATATACCATTGAAATCTCCCTTCTGTCTGGGCTAGCAAGAGCTCTCTCTACACAATAACGCTCATTCAGCTTCGAACTGGGTTCCTACTGGCTGCTAGGATGGCAGCTTTCTGCTCCAACAAGAGTTTTTATGTATCACTGCAAGACATAACAGCGCAAATTGGTCACATTGTGTCATCCTCTCAGGAACCAAAACCTCTAAGTCAAATGCGGCTGTAACCATAGCAGGACAAAACAAGAGCAATTTGCTGGGTTGTGTTTCAAAAGAACAAATCTGAGTAGCGCTCAAAGACAGTACAGGCAGCCACATAAATCCTGTCAGTGGGACAGTTCCTGCATGCACTCATTTATTTTCACTAGAGAAGTATGTAGAGGAAGAGGAAGATGTTCTTGAATGAGAGCACAAAGAAGTAACCTTCCAAACATGGTGTCCACAGGGATAGAGTGTAAATTACTGGGGAATTTGAAGGGCCAGACTGGAACTCAAGCAAAGTTAAAATCAATGAGATGGAGGGTTCACAGAGGTAAGCAAAGATGGAAGACAGAAGCAGACATCTGTACAGCTACCAGCAGGGTGAGAGTGACCCCTGCTCATGCTTACAAAAATGCCAGTCCACCTCTTGGTTAAAAATACCACTTCCGATTCTCTGTCACTTTGTCCTATCACTACAATTTAGCTCTATGTGGAAAAGAAACAGTAATTCTACTACAGCACAAAAAAACTGGTTCCAGGTTCAAATTATCTCAGGAAAGAAAAAAATCCTCTTCACACATCATTGAGGCAGATATGTAAAAACTGAAAATAACCTCACTTGCTATTTTGATACATCTGAGTTGCATTTGTAAAAACAAGCCAGATTTGAATCCATGTGTTCAAGAGACCCTTGGGCAGCCTAACTTGGAAGTGGTGGAAGACATTCAATCACTATGACCAACCCAAGAAAAAAACAAAACCACTGTCTCCATGGTGTACAGAAAAGATGGGAAAAGATGACAGTGGATATTAGGGAGTATTTACAAACTCTGGTCTTTGGACTTGTCAGTGAACAAGTTATTTCTTTCCTGGCACTGTGACACCACTTCATTAACATGCATCCAGACACCAATTTACTGTCCAGAAGAGCAAGAGCTGAATGAACTGAATCTCTGCCTTTTCAGTGAAGTCTCTCCACTTCATAAGAAAAGAACTTTGCACAGGCAAAGAAAGACACACCACTGACAATATAGAAAGAGTTTAGATACTGTGCAGGAGCACAGTACAGGTCTGTCTTCTCTTCCTCCAAATCCTTGAGCTCTGCTCAAGAGTGCAGCAGATCAAGAGATAATCTGGAGTCTAAAAACACAATCATAAATCTTCCAGGACAGAGCTGGGTCAAGGCTTCTCTGTACAGAACTACAATTGAGGCTGGACTGCTGTGGCCTAGAAAGGGAAGGGATGGAAATGGGATATAGGGTGTCTCTTTCCTGTTATTATTAGAGAAGTGGGTCCAGTGTAGAACACAGTGGAAGGAAAGGCAGCCCCTCCTGCCCTTCCTCACCCATCTCTCTTGCAGCACTAATTAGCCCAGCTCTGGCTCAGACAGAGTGGGGGATGAACTGCAGCTGGGGGGTCATATGGGACCTGGGGTCCTCGACAGGCACTTTGACTTGCCTTCACAGCAGCCTTGTCCCAGGAAATGCTTTAGGTAATTAGCTTGTTTGTCCATCCCCAAGATGGGGGGTCTGCTCCCAAGTGGAGAAGTCTCATATTACTTTGCCGAGTTCCAAGGAAATAGAGAAGGCAAAATAGGAACCTCCAGCCTCATGTTGTGGTAAAGAGTTACTCTAATATGAATACATATATATATGTAAAGCAAAACACTTAGATTCTATGTAGCCACTGTACATACAGGAATTTTAACATCACTATCATGCTGCTAGGCAGACATAGTATTTTTCCACTTGATTGCACAGTGTTACCAAACCCTCACCTTTTTTCCCAACCCCCTGACCAGCATACATACTGCTCCTGAAATGAAACAAAACTCAGTGTTAGAGGCAAGTGGTCTCTAACCGAGATGAGCCCGTGATGCAGCGTGCAATGTTGCACTGCTGAGCTGCAGAGCCCCTCTCTGCACAGAGTGAGCTGTCAAGGCCGCTGGGCAGGGCTGCAAAACTCATCACACAGAAAAGAAGCCTGAAACAAAGGTTACAGATGTTAGCCCACAGTAATGGCAGTCCTGGTCATATGCCAGCCCCTGACTGTGCAGTGTTTCTCAGACACCAAGCTCTGATGTGAGCTCTTTCTTGTTCCAGTTCCTTAATGTGGAAAAAACAAGGGTAACACAGGTGCCAAATATAAAAAAAGGAAAATAAAAGAATGGGTCTACCTTCTAACTTAACATGTTATTTTGCAGTTCTTTCACTGTTCTATGTTATTCCACACTTGATCAGAAAAGTAGTCTGTTTTCCAATGGATCAGGCAGAATAATTATTTCCATTCTCATTCTCACACACCTTCCCTCTCGCAATAGTAAGGTGAAAATCCGCATTAACGAAGTTTTTAAGAAGTATAGACAAACAAACCAAAACCCAAAGCCATTAAGCTGTTGAATTTAATTACACATCATGAGCTCATTATCTACCATGCAGAAAAAGTATAAATTTTTAAATACCTGTATTTATTTTTAAAGCATGTTCTTTTAGCACTGGAAAACACAAACACGAGCACACAGTGTACCTCGTCATCAGTCATACCATTAGTTGGCACAAACCTCTACCACGTATCTCTCATTCATTTTCTTCCTGAACGATCACATTTTTCCTTTTTCTTTCATTGTGTCCTGTCTAAAGGGAAAACCAGGTCCTTAATCACTTTCGTTGCCATTTTGGGCCACTTCTTTCACTGTCTCTTTCTCATTCCCACAAAATACTTCAGTCTTAGATAGATAGTATATAAGTGGCTTTTCACTAACCTAGAATAAAGAGATCTGGTACCAGCAGAAATGTATTTCTAGGCTCTGGTACACTATTCATTGTCAAATAATTTCTAATAATTAGTAAGGTTTGATTTTTATTAAATCAGTTTACATGGAAATGGTATATCCTCTCCTGTAATTCCCCAGCTATTTAAATTCTAATTTCAGTGTCAATTCTGGATACTGACTTTCTTAGCGACCACTTGAATGCAATTGTTGCCTATACAAAAGGAGTCACAAAAGCTGTGTAACAATTGTCTGGACAAGTTTAGAAGTACAAACTCTATTTTCAAGGTTATAAATAATAATAAATAAAAATCTGAACAAACAAACAAAACAAAACCAAACAAACAAAACACAAAACCAAAACACTCGGACAGCAAATGAAGAAAGCAGGTTTCTCTATCTGCAATATCTGTTTCTCCAAAAGAGTATGCAACAGGAACTATAAAAATCTAAATACTTTTAGGCCAAAGACACATCAGTTTGCAGAGAACACATTTTTGCCTTAAACTTTTATCACCTCTCTTTTATGCCAAGATGGCTGATCTATCAGGGGTGGTTATTTTTAATCAATACAGAAAACAATAGTACTCAATGTTACTGAATTTCAACATGAGGAAATAAAAGAACAAGGTGATTCGCAAGTACTGACTACAGGTAAATTGAGGCAAAGAGCTTGTACTACAGAGCTTTTTAAAAAGTTTATTAAGCAGAATTCCAAATGGCTAAATTAATAGTTTGTTCAAATATATTTTAATGTATGTTGATTTCAAGTACTTTTCCCTTAAGTATATCTTGTAATATTAAATACACTATTTATGACACATGATCAAAAGCAATACTGTTCTTTCTTCCTGACTATCCAAACTTTTATAAAGCAGAAAGAAGGAAGTCTGTCACACTGAACTCCAATTCAGAATTAAACTGGTCATCTCCCAATAACTCAGTAAATAAGAAAAAGGATTAAAATGTTTAAGTAGTGACACACAGTACTAGTAATGCAATTAGTTTTAATAAAATACATGTATTTGCAGACTTCAGAACATGTGAGTAGACACAACACAAAGATTTAAAGACGGCTCGCCTCAGCTGCTACTTGTAAGGGAGACCCTACACTTCATCAGTCCTACGTTTAGCATTTTTTAACAGCCCCAAGATAACTTGAAATTAACAGGCACTAGATATTCAGCATGTCTGAAAATCTGATCCAATTTTTTTTACCAATATTATTCCTACTGGAAGAATCATGAAGTTTCAAGAGACATGCAAAAATCACTTTCCCCTTCAGTTGCTGGTGTTCTACACACAAACAAGCTCTGCTATTTCCCAGGACTTTCTAATCTGCCACATGACAACTGGTGATATAGAAATCATAGTGCAAAACTTTCATAATACTCAAATCCCTCCCCTCTCCAGAAAAGCAACATCAACTCCACCCCAGCAAATGATCCCCCCTCCTCTACCTCACCAAAGGACTGCTGCTGTGGGCAGGTAGCAAAACATGTCCCTGAAATAAAATAACCCACTGCTTAAAGAAAGCAGAAAAGGACTACCAGAACTCCTAGAGTATCATACACTGAAAACTGTACTTCAATTGATTACAATAGGAGGATGAGGGAAAAAAAAAAAAAAACAAGACCAAAATCCAATATATTTATATTGGGGTTCATACATATATATATATATATATGTATCTTTTGCAGCCTTTTCCTTACTCATGGAATTTTGCTGTTATCCCTATTTCTCACACAGTTTCAGTGTCAGAAAGGAATATATCACCTCAGGAGCAAAGAAGGCATGTCAGGGGTAGAAGCAGCCCTCTCCAGGAGTGCTCATGGCCACGCTGGTTCCACAAAAGCGTGTCAGCACACACACGGCAGCCCCAGGGCTCAGTGATGTGTGTCAGCACAGCAGCAGTGGCCGTGCTGCCAAACAGGAACATAATGGCCAAGCTGCAGGAGCCCACCCATGTGGAGGGGATCCGCGAGACAGAGCTCAGGACCACGGCGAACATCCCGCTGCCGCTCTGCTGAACAGCTGCGCTCGCACGGGGCAAGCCGCCAACAGGAGTCTTTTCTGCAGAGCACCACTCCCGTGTCATGCTGCCTCATCAAATACCCCCAAAAAGTCTCCATTATATTCCAAATGGACTGTTTGTTACAAGCTGTGCTCAGACTGAGCCGCCAAATAACTGCACAAGGGAGGGAGGAGGAAGGGTTGCTGAGCTTGAGGAGGTCTCTGTTCTGTCCCCAATTTTATCTCTACCTCACTGCAAGTGGTTCACTAAATCAATTCATGACTCACTTTCGCCCAGGTGAAAAATGGGATTAAAAATGGCAACTTGCTTTTGTAAAGTACTTTCATTAAAAGAAAGCTGAAATAAAGCAAACATACTTAGAAAAAAAAAAAAAGAGTGAATTTGTGACTAGTAAGAAGAAAGATTGGTCCTAGAAATCCACCTGCCTACCTGTAAATTGTTGCAGTAAAGAGAAATAACAAAAAATATACAGTAAAATGTATTAGGGAGATGCTGACAATGTTTTATAATAATGACATTCTTGGGTACACAGTGCTTTAAGTATTTTTCTATAAACTCATCACTACTCCATGTTTTCCTGTTGTGCCTTAAGATTCAGAGTTAACATGATATGTCCTCTCTCCTGACAACACATTTTATGGTGAATTTTTCAATAAGATAATCAACCTGTTGTAATAGGCCAGATCTCATATTCTGCTTCCAGCAGTGTTCAATAAAAAATATCTTGGGCAGAATACTAGAAAATATGACCTGTACTGTTCGTTTATACCAGGAAAAGTGCTCCGCCCTTCTGACACAATGGCTTACTTCTAGCTGTCTTTTCCGCCAAACACTATCACAAATTCCTTTAAGAACAAAGTACAGGAGGCCCAGCAAGGACTTCTGTTTTCTTCTCTGCAACTGTTTTGTTACAAATGCTTTCTAGCAAAGTATAAGGAGAACGACTTTTGTCTACAGCCTGTGACCTGACTGGCTGCTTTCACCACCTTCTAATTTATTTCTCATTTTCCTTCCCCTTTTCCTGTGTTTCACCTCTTCTGTCATCTTTGTATTTCAAAGAAATGAAACTCTTTAGCACATTTCATACTCTCATCCTAATCCATAAAATTAGGTACCAGCTTTAAGATAGACTCAGACTTTCTTAACGTCTCTTTAAAGTTTACAGTACTATTTGCAAAGGTAGGAGATGCCACTGGAAGTTATTGAGTACCTACAGTCAAGGGAATCAAAAGCAGGAAGTCTTTACAAAAATGGAGCCCAAACACTGTACTTAGTTTCTTAAACACAGTTGACTTCAGTACTATTATGCCACAAAAACCTCATTCTTCTTAAGGATCCCACCCCATCCCAGTTTGTGGAATGTTGTAAGTGCACAAAAAGAAAATATCAACATCCTTGGCAAATTTTATGGGCATTTTTGCCTGTTTCAGTCTCTGCGCTCAGGCTGATCCCTAAGGTTGACCCAATCTGCTTCCCCACATCCATCAGATTCCCTTTAGAACCAAAGCTGCTGAGACCATTCCTCTCTTCTGGGTAGTAATTGGTTCAGTTCCCAGATCAGACAGATGTTTGTGCACCAACTACTTATTTACTCAGGTTGGTATTTGCATTAGCTTTGCTACAGCCAGCTTTGTGCTTAAGCTGTTCCTGATACGATGCAGCAAGGAGCAATCTGCAACAGCTCTTATTTCCATAGCATCTCAAAGATTTCCAAATTAATAACATGGAAGTGCTTTCAGCCTTCATCAGTGTTATTATCCATATGTGGCTTCCTTATCATACAGTAAGTTGTCTTTCCCCAGCCTCTGCTGTTGTGGTCATCTATAGCATGGTCTCACTATGGTCCTTTAATTTTCTAACTCAGTTTGGTTCATTACAGAGAGTTCTAGATCTAAGAATTTTCACTTCTATATGAAATGCCATCATTTCTTTCTCATTTTATTTTTAGTGATTAACCTGGGTGTATACAATTTAAAATAATACCTATTTCATCCCCTAACAACTACACATAAAGAACTACCTTTAGCTTATTGCTGCTCATATACCTGGCTTTAATAATAATTTAAAAAAAAAAAAGCAAAGTGCAAAAAAATGACAAAAAATACCCCAAAGTAAACCATCAGAAAAAATGACAACTGAAACAGGGTTCTTTTGCATTACAATTTTAGGACATTGCAAAAGCAAAGTATATTTCATAATATTTCACTGGCTTTGGCTTTTTACAGGAGGACAGTTTGTACAGGGTTTAAATTGATGCATCTGGCATGGAGCATTCTTCAGGCAGTATACAATTTAAATAACTCTTGCTTAATCTTTAATATATTCTCACTTCACTGCTGAAATCCCCATTACATTATATTAAAGACATTGTTCCAGTAATTAGTTCTGTAATTACTTGGTAGCAAGAGTCTACAATGACAGTAAGTAGATCACTAATGTACACAAGGATAAACATTGCTTATTGTTTTCCTTTAATATTATAACATACATTGCAGCACAGCCACTTTTTTCAGTAAGCGTTTATTTTAGTATACAAGACCAAAATCCCCTTTTGGGAAGATTGCAAAACCAGTATGACAACCTTGGTCCTTTCTTAAAGAACTTTAAGCAATTTCTGAAACTATCTTGTCATAGATGTATTATATTTGCTGTCTGCACTGAAGGAAGGTACTTGAAGACTAAGAAGTACTTAAGAGATTTATGAAAGAGTTAGGGAAGAAAGGCCTCTGCACCATGAATATTGATTTTAGTTTTAAATAAAGCACTAAGATGATGCAAGATTATAAAAAGGCACTTTTAATAATGAGGAAGTGACTCTGTCAGTCCATTGTCTGCACAAACTTAATAAATGTCATTTAGGGTTAAACAATAGGTGCTCAGCAACACTGCAGAGTTATTGAGAATCCCAGTTTGGGGCTGGCAATAATCAGGTCTGTTTGACCCTCTAACTGATATCCTCAGTAAATAGCTGCTTTCAGTAAAGTTCTGAAAGCAAGTTCATTATAGTGCAGTAGTCACTAAACTTTTTCCATACTCTGTATGATATCTTAATAATGAAATGCATGTCACTCCTCCCATCTACATCATAGACATGATCTTCTTTTCTATTCAATCCTTCAGTGTCCCTGGTGCAGCAACAGCAATTTCTTATATGGACCATCTATTTCACTTAATACAGCATTTTAGCTGCTTCTGATGCAACAGTGAGATGAGATGGCATCATGTAACTAACTCACCTCCATGGAACTCCAGTAAGTGTGCTCCAAAAGGCTTTCTGGGTAGCTATCTGCTACTTCTGCAAGGACAGACAATATAAACTTGTGCTGAACGGACAGTATTGACTTGCACTCTCATCCCCAGGCTTCTCAAGAGTAGGGAGGAAAGAAAAGGACAAGTGTACCTCATTAAATAACGGTTCATTGTAACAGAATCAGAATGATGTTGTGATAGACATAGTAAAGGGGAGTTCCAGGCTCAGATCCAGAAGTCTGGGGGCTGTCCATACACTGCTGAGGGGTCCTCCCTCCCATCCAATACACCTTTGCCCTCCAAGCCTCATTCACTGCATGTTCCAGCTCTTGCTGGGACTTATATATCAAACAAGCACTTGCAAGCTCTGCCTCTCTATTCACACCGAGGCCCATTTTCCTGCCTAGCTTTTGTACAACTCCTTTGACACTTAGTTCCATCCATCAGTGAGACACACATCTGCAGAAGTCAAGACACTAAAATTATTTTAAGGGGTCATGACTCCTACACAATGTGATTATTTTGCATTAGCATAATGCAAAATATCAGGCAATAAAATGATTTATTAAACTGATTGTATATTCTTGTGTAGCCTTTAAGCTCAGTTGCCTTCACAGCCTTTATTCACAGTGTGTTTTTTACTCTGCATTTACAATGTGGAAGGACAGCAACAACACTTTCTCAGAGAATCAGGCAGTACAGCCATGGTTCAAGGTTTTACAATCCATCCTTGAAAACCATAAAACACTTGGAGAGGTGTATGACAACACATCAGAATTTGAACACTTCATTTCTCAGGAAGAAGGAACATGTGGGTATAATGCTTTAGGATAAAAAAATATAAAGGAATTGGGTATGTCTCACTTCTATGTCAATGGTCTAATTTTCAACACATGACACTTTTCAGTACAAAATATTTTGTTATAACTCACTTCAATGCCAGTACTTGAAACATGGGAAATAGGGTTCATCTCAGTATGAGTGCTTGAAAACGATGCATTCCTTGTGCAAAACACCTGGGGAAAGGATCCAGGGAATGATCCAACACTGCATACCACCATAAAAAATATTTACATTCATGGCAAACTACATCAGAATTGAACATTCACATGTTGCTGCATCTCCCTGGAAAGTAGAACTGCTTCCCTGCTAACTGCTACCTCCCTAGAACTCCGACAGTGCTGCATGTATTTGTATGGTCTATATATGGCCGTAGTAGTTGAGTTCCTCATCCCTGTGCCTGAGGTGTGAGCATAGGAAGCCTTTCCACAACACAAGATATAGACCTGCAATAGGTAGGTCAGATATTTCCATTCAAGATGCAACTAACTTGCAGTATGAAAGCCTACAAAAACTTCCAGGTGCTTCTTTATAAAGAGAGTACATGGTTTCTCAAAACAGAAGTTATGATTCTGATTCAGCTATTCATTACATTTCCTCCCACTTTCCCCTCCCTTGATATTCCACACTTTTACTATGACATAGAAGTATAAATACATATACATAGCACTAATATCTAGTTTATGTTATTTCCACTATAATTCCCACAGAATCAAACTTTGTAACCTTTCATTAGGCATTATTTTAGGCCTTTAAATAATCAGCATTATACAATAGTTATCAAACTACAAAAACTAGCAGATATATACATAGGTGATAATGAAGTCCTCTGAGCACTTCTGAAACACAAATAATCTCCTATAGAAAACAAACAGTACATACACTTCTAAAAGCATATTCTCTATTGACTTGGTCCTTAGAAACACCATTGCAAAGGGACTCAGCATGCTGCATTTTGTAGTACTGGGTATGATCCTTAACGATCTAAATGTAGATATTCTAAATATCTAGCTAGGCAAATACATAAATAGATGGTATTAGTACTAGACTTTAATAAAGACTCACGAATAAGAGTCACATATGAAATTCAAGCAAGATTATTCAACAACCAATATCAGCATTAAAACAAACATACTCGTGTTTCTGCTAAGTCACAGCAACCTGAATTTGTTGCACTATCACAGGTTTTTTTCCTGCATCTGCTTTCCTCCTGACCCAGCTTCACCTAAGTCTTCCCACCCCAAGATGATCTCTGTAGAAACATCTGGGCAGTGTTCACTGTTTTGCTCACGTGCCTGCACACTGTACTCCAGGGTACAGGCCCTTTCCACTTCCATTTCCCAGCCCTGTCCACATACCTCACACTGCCATGGTAGTAAAACTAACTTCATGAGCTACACCAGCACCATACACAGAGGGATGGTGGAGAAAAATAAGGTAGGGAAGCATAGCCTGGAGAGCAGGCTGGGATACACTGCTCTGACACCATCCCTGAGCACAGGACCCTAACTTTGCCTGCTAAACAAAAACACAGCTTCTGTTTGTCTTAGCTCCCTTCATTGTACTGGTGCTTGTAATTCTATTTACAAGTAGAGCCTATTTTGCCAAGCAGATGAAAAAACCAAATGGCCAGAAGACCAGTTTTATCTGATACTGTCTTTGGCAAACAAAGATAGACAGGCCATGACTCAAAAGCTATTAAGTCGTTGCTCTCTCCAGATGCCAGAACAGCAATCCAGAGAGCAGGGTAAAGCTCAGAGATGCAACTGAGCCAACAAGAGCAGGAAAGCACAGATTGTAAGGGAAAAAGTACAAGTCAAACAACTTTGTTCCTTCAGAGCTTTCCTTTAAGAAGATTTGCACTTGTTTTATAAAACCAAACCCAAACTTGGAATTCCCGTGGATAGCTACTGAGAGACATTTGGAGACACTGAGTATCACGGAAAGTGGCAGAGGAAGTTAATGCTGTCACAGGTAATCACATTTAACAGAATCAAACTGATAACACATGGTCTTTCATTACCATGGTTTCTGCACGTACCCAGACAGTTTTGTTAGATAAGAGATCACATCTGAAATAAAATAAAAACCCCAACCACTTTCTTCCTAACCTACAGCCAACTATGGTGAAACGGAGGGCACAACCAGAAGCATCCCAGATATGCCTGGACTGCAAAAACAGCCAAGAGTGCCTTGGGAAAGGGGACAACTTTGATATGTATTTGTTACAGCTTTTGAAGAAAGGGTTTTTGAGTAACTGGGTTTCAGCATAAGCAGTATCAGTGTTTAGTATGAGATTAGATCAGATAAAATTATACACAAATACAGATAGTGGGTTATTAGGGGTTTTTTTTTCCTTCCACTCAGTCCCATGTTGATGAGAGAAATCCCTTCAGTTTAAAAGATAACTATGAGACAAATTCTAGTGTTTGCATTTCATCATTAAGTACCCACAATTAGTTACCTACATGCTTATCAGGTTACTAATAAGTTTAGCTACAGCAAGCTGTTTAGTCAGTGAAAACACTGCTGTAGGATTATTACTTCTTGATCCTTTGATTACCAACCATATCCTTTCTAAGATGTCACTTAGGCGTAATTCACTGAAATGTGGATACTGAATTATACGGGATAACCACTAAGTTGCTGGCAGTATGCTTTATTAAGAAGTGGCCTTTGACTCCATTTGACTCTATTTACTATTCCTCACACTCAGGAACGTCCTGCAAGTTGCACACCGACTCTCCCAACACGCCCCGCTCCCACCAGGCGCGAGCCGGCGCGTTCTCTGCCTGCCCCGTCCCACCCGCGGCACGTGCTGTCCCCCGGCCTCACCCCGGCCCTGCCCGCACACCGAAGTCTGCCAAGCCTTGCCTCCAACCCCCAATACCGCAAGGCTTGTCACCCCTGGAGTCTAACCTCGTACAAACAGCATTTACCTCGTAAGGCAGAATTTCCTGGGCACGCCCAGCAAGGCTAGGCCCAGGCTCTCCGCCCGCACGTCTCAGAGCCTGCTCTGGTGCGTGTGCATTTAAACAAGCTATTACAGGACACTTTCCACTCTGAATACATCACCAATTGATTCCCCCTGGCTGAATTCCCAGAGCCCGAGTATCGCATTCCCCTAACGAAGGCTTCATGGCATTCTTTTGAACTGAGTCCTGCCAATATCAAAGTGGCACAGCAGAAGCAAAAAACACTAATGCACAATAGTTAACTTAAAAAAAAAAAGAAGCCTTGGTATGAAGGTTAGAAAAGCATGCAGTTCAAGGGAGAGACTGGTAAATTCATGGAAAATCTGGAAACAAACAAAATGGCCATCAGAAAACACAACTCTCCAGTCCTACTCAAATAGCAAAATGAGATTTTAAATAATGAGTGCAATGCTGCTGTATTTAAACCCATTTGTTCCACATAGAGAGCAGGCCTAAGAAATGGCAACACAAGGACAAGTGCTTTGAAAAGGTAATTATGAGTCAAGCTGTTATTTCACGAAATGAAGTTAGGAACGTTGAGTAGCTGCTCTATCTTTGATCCTGTACTAAATTGAAAAGGATTCTCAGGAAGAAAAAGATATATTCTACTTATCTGGACCATCTAATGAAAGTTGCCATACAACAAATAACATTTCAGGAACTGTTTATATTTATAGTATTTGATTACATTAAATTTTGATTACATTTTAAATGGAATGCCTTCTTGTGGGGACTTAAAGAGATAATCATGGTTTGACATGAAACCAAATTAAAGATTTTGTTTTCTATTTAGTTTACCGGTTTAAAAATTTCCAAGCCAGTTTATATTTCAGCAGGGCTGAAAAATATATCATGTTTGGATATTATTATGTGTTTATAATGCTGCTACCTCCATTCTCTGTGCCTTGAGAATTCATATTTGGGTTTGGGTTTTTTTAACCCATCTCAATAGTTTTAGTCTAAAATAACTTTATTAAAATCTGAAGTTGTTCTGATTATTCTAATACAACCAAATGACATTTAATTTAAGAGAAATTACTTTGAATGTGCAATCTAGAAACGGAAGAAATTGAGCAGACTTTCTCTATGAAGCATTCGGGATGTAGTTAAAATGTTTATGTTTGTTCAGAAGGAGAGTGCAAATTTAAATCCTACAGGCAGAGCCAAGCTAGCAATGCAAGGTAGTATAGTCAGTTAATCTTGTGGTGTTCAGTTTGTTGGGTCTGTGCTGTGAAATTGCTCCTGAAGCTTTCATGTGGAAAATGAGAATGTTCTTTAATGGCTGATGGGGGAATAAAGAAGTAAATACAAAGAAACTCCTACAAGCTCTTAATATTAACTGCACTAAATAAGTGTAACTAACTGCACTAAGTTATTGATTTATCAGAGTTTGTCCAAATAGTATTCTCTTTTGTTCATTTGGGGGAAAAGGATGAGAAAGAATGTTAGACAAGCCAACTACTAAGAGTTACTGAAAAATGCTGATGTTTATGCTTCCAGCTGTTTCAGTAAACTACCAAAGGAACTATTAATAATGACCTCAAATAGTCTAAAGCCAAAAAAGTTTGTCATATCTCATGCAAGATGTATTTTCCTGAAAGGCTGCACCATTTTCAATGAGGTCTATCCTCTTCAAAAAATGGGAAGTACAGTAAACAAGCACAGAACAAGATGTTACGGGAAATCTACTTTGTTGCTATAAACAGATCAACACATCTGATAATTTTGTTAGTGCCACATATTGCAAAGAGTGAGGAACTGAGCTAACTACGTCAGTTTACTTACAACTGAACTATTTGAATTACGTGCACTTAGGACAAAACAACTTGGAGACTACTACTTCAGACATGCTTGGGTATTTTCCACCCTGCTAAAACTTAGAGCTACAGAGGCTTCTTTCACAGGGAGATCTGACAAGAAGCTGCAGCCATGCGTTGGTCCCACCTGAGCTGCAAAATCAATTCTAGTTGGTGATTAAACTTGCCAACCATTTTAAAGGCAGAACTGCATAGGTGTATGGAAGTTTTAGGGCTTTTAAGTGCAAGTCCCAACAGTGAGTTTTGGCAAATTTGAATTCTGATTACCTTTCCTGTCCCAAATTAACAGAAAAGCAGGTTATGTGCACACAGTGTAAAATTCACTAAAAGCATCTTGTTTTCCTAACCTGATAAAAGTGGTGAACCTACTGAATGCTACCTGCCAGGTAAGGGAACATTTGCTCCATTTAGAGGAATAAAGAAAGGAGATGGATGATAAAAATCTACTGAACAGGCTGCTCTGTCTACACTACCATATGTATATCCAAACCATATCTCTATGCAAGAATTACCAAATACCTAACTCACTGTATCTACAATGAATTTTCACTATTTCACATACGCACTCTAGTTCTTAATATAAACAATATTATTCCAACAGTTTTCTCTTACAGCAATTATAGAACGGCAGCTAACGTGTCTTCAGTGTAGTGCAGCAGCTTTCCAAAAAAGAAAAGGGGGAAAAAAATACACTATACAAAGTAGATGGAAACCTGATTTCAATTTTCTGAACACACCCCCAAAAATAATTTGGCAAGTCAATTCAAAGCTTGTTTGGAAGGGATAAAACATATCAGAATAAGTCTGTTCAATTCTTGCCCATCTGTTTTTTGCTTAATAGTATGTATTCTACTATTTTGTGTGTGTGTACTGAAGGTAGGAAAATATTTTACAGTTGCAAACACAAAGGTCAGTAAGTTTAACCGTACATTTTAAAACCTCTCTCTGCAAATTGATATTATACCCCATGCTCAGTCCCAGCTGAATTTTGAGTCAGTGAACTGTTGACTACACACTACTGATCTATTTAGAACAAATTTTTAGAGCCTCACAAATTACTGTTACAAGAACTTAAAAGAAAACAAAATTTACACTATGTCTGTGCCTACACCAGTGAAACCATTGTTCATCTTCTCTACCTGCTCATATATTCACTCAATACCAGACACAAGAATTGTCTACTTAATTTAAATGCAGTCCTTAAACAGAGGTTTAAGTAATCAATAGCATTACCCTGTTGTCTTTGGCTTGCAATCAGACAAATGGGTAAGGTTACATTTATAGAGATGCTCTCCAAGCCCAAAAGCCTCATATGTAGCCAATGGTGCTCAAAGTAAAAAATCACGCTTTCTGAAACAAATACAAACGAGGTCATGTAAATTACACTGATGAGCAATAAAGTATTCGTGCAATATCATTTTCATTTCATAATGTTTGCTTTACCTAGTTTGTGAAAGATCTAAGAATTTTAAGGCAACATTTGATTACTGCTATTCAAGCAGTTGCATTAGTAACAAGATGAGCAAGTGTTGCATGCTACCTAAACATACCTGTTTCAACATTTTAAAGGCTAAACAGCACTCCCCATAGCGTCAACTTTTACTTAAATCTCCTGATTGTCACTAATCAAGGCAGACACTGTCCTTTCTCCAAAACTATTGTCAGGGATTAACTTCCTTCCTGTCTGACCCCAAAACTGTAGATTCAGCTCAGGTCAGCTGACTGACCGTTTGTGCTCCAGAGATATAAGGCTGAGGTGTCATGTTGTGGCCAAGTTTGCAGACCTTGTAACCTGCACTAAGCACACATTTGGATTATAAATGGATTGGCCTTTGTGAGAATCCACCTCTCCCGGTTCTTTTGGAAAAGCAGAGTGGTTTTGTTCCCAAGGCACACAGGGCATGACAGGTACACTCTTATGTAAGCACAGGCACATCCACAAGGAAGAACAGCTTCCCAAGGCTCCTCACTGCTCCAACTGTCTGGCAAACTACCTTTTCATATACAAAACAGAGTCCAGCTGGAGCAAGAAATCACAGTTATTTACTGTAATGCAGACTGACTTCTACATCAGATAATGATGGTATTAACTGCAAAGTTAGAGAAGTTTATAACAGTTGTTTGAAGTATTTTCTTGTATTGCTGCAGGTTTAATTACCAAGAAACTTGCTACTACTCAAAATACAAATTTGAAAACTTACTTTAGCAACCAATGTGAGATTCAAATTCCCATTTTGACAGCAGAAGTTACTGTTCACTAATCCTTTTTGCCTCTGATTGACAAGCAATGAGAGAGGAAACAAACTGCGTATTTTTGAACCTTTTGAACAGCTGAGTGAGAAAAGCTTAGCCAGAAGAAGCAGGGAGACACAGGCGGTATCCCCCACTGCAAAACTTTCATAAGTTTTAAACTAGATCCTGTAACATTTTAGATTGTTAAGGAAGAAGGAAAGAAAAGCATTCCAGCAGAGTCCCAGTAATAAAAAACTGTTATCTTATGCTGGCAAAAAGAAGTGGCATTATGCTGTTTATCTGGAGGCTCACAACTGCTGAACAGCAGCTGGGTGACAGAACAGCCTCCCCAGAGCAGCGGGATGCTCCTACCTCAGCTCTGGCTGCTCTACAACAACTCACAGAGCCCAAGGCCCCTCTCAGCACCTCTGGTCAACTTTTGCTTTTTTGAGTCTTCTTTTTTCCATTATGGTTGACATTTTGAAGTATACGAGCTGTTCCACAGAATTAACCTATCACTGTGAGCTGCTGAAGTAGGACTCCATTCATGGACAGAATATGTACTTTTAAGGCTAAATTAAAATCAAATGAATACCTTCATTTTTAACTGTCCGCTTGAAAGACATTTTTGAGCAATAAAGCCAGGAGACAGGTTTAATAGAATATTCAAGGCAAAAATGTCTCTCTAAATTTGTTTCATTTCAACAACTCTAGGGATAAATTAATTTATTACGTGATTAAATTAGAACCTGACAATAAACCTATTCCTGCAGAGTGTTACACTCACTTGGGAGGAGTAGAACTGCAAGTAAATAAAAACCTCATAATTTGTATTTAGCATACTTTTTTTAAAAGTAACTGATATGATGCTATAGTTAATAAGGGCCAAAATACCACTGGAAGAAAGACTTTAGTACTTTACCATTCTTCTCTAATCACGTGAAATGTGTTCTACTTTAGAACTGGGATAAGTCTTACTTCGTTTAAGACTTCAATACCCTTCAAAGCACATGCTTAACTTATCTTCCGTTTAAGAAGTTTAAACTTCACTTTGAAATATTTACTGAGACAAGTATGACTTGTATGATGCTAGAATAGGAGTAAAATGTCTGTACAGGGCCTTATTTCAGGTACCTTGACTTCATAACTTTACTTTCTTATTGTATTTCAAGGCAACAAAAGTTTTTTAATAGCAATCTCAATGTTTATACATAGTTGACCCGTAACTAGCTATTGTCAAAACCTGATAATGTAAGCTAATAAAAATATATTAACTCATATGGTAATGAGATACTTTTAATTGGTTCTAAACAACCACAAGATTTCCATAACAAAACAGGTAGGTTTTTGTTCTGTTTGCTGAGACGAACTATCACACAATCAGCTTATTTACTGTAAGGTATTTTTACACATCTAGTAGTCCAAATAGCATCAAAAGAACAGAAGTTTTCTCAGTAAGATACAAGCATGAAAAAGAAAAAATAGCTCTATGTTCACATTTAGCATCTTACCTTCTGCAGAAACATGAAAGTCATTTTGTTAGCGATAAAATGATGACATGGCTACTAAACCAGCAAAGTGTTAAGCTTGCCCTTTTTCAAAGAAAAACATGTATTTCCATATTTAAGACTGAGGGGACAAACCAACACCAAACAGAAAAAGCAAAAAGAGCTTATCTTCAGCAAGGACAAGCTGCACCAGAATTAAATACCAAATAGTGGCTTCCTACAGACAGCAAATTCTCAGCAGGTTAAAAAGTCAGCACTCCAGAACAGTCACCCTACAGGCACTTGATGGGCACCAGAAAAGCAAACCAGACCAGAAATATTCACCAATTTGCTGACTTGTATCCAAATCACAGAATTAGTTTCACATATATATTCATGCATTCTTTTGTCAGTCTTTATCCCTTCTATTACATAAACATATAAAAACAGAGTGCTGTACCTGCTTGTAGATGCAGTGGGAGAGCCTCACAGCACCTTTAGCTATGGCACATCTAGGTTCCTTTCAAAAACACCCTCTATTGAAAACCTATTTATCTAATTTCCATCTTTATTTGCTACTTAAAAGAAAACCACAACAAACGGTAACAATACTGTAAAAGCCAACAGTAAACAGTTGTACCACTTAACAAAACTTGCAGGCCACAAGTCTCAGCCCACACCAATTCCTCGATTTCTGTTGCTGCTATTGGTCTCCCTTATCAGATCAAATCTATTACCACTTGTGCCTGCTTAACCCCTCTTAACCCACCTCTTAATTACATATTTCCTGACCCAAAGCCTGACAGATTTGGGGTGAAGCTATTAGGGCTGTTACCTGCAGTGTTGGTAGCTCTTGCCTCCCTTCAGCCCACCTCTCACATCAGCTCCACTGCTACTTGCAGCTTCTCCTTTGTCTTTCCAGTGGCAACGTGGAGTGAAAAAACAGCACATGCACGTCTACCTGGTGGGAAGCAACTCCTTCGTGTTTGCATCCTAGCTCAGCAACTGCCCCTCCTCTCTGCAACAGGGGCCTGCCTGCAACACCAGCAGGGGTTGGAAAGCTCTACTTTGCAGCAGTACAGTGTGCTCTGACGATACGACTGGTACCAGCAAAGCTCACCACTCTGCTTCTTT
This sequence comes from Cephalopterus ornatus, assembly GCA_013396775.1. Lineage (NCBI taxonomy): Eukaryota > Metazoa > Chordata > Aves > Passeriformes > Cotingidae > Cephalopterus > Cephalopterus ornatus. The sequence continues at coordinate 37,562 of VZRE01011159.1, read as the reverse complement.
TAAAATCTTCAATTCCTCCAGAAGCAGAAATGTCTGATTACACAAGGGCCAATGTACAATAGCTGGCACTAAAGCATGAAAGCCAAAAAAAAAAAAAGGTGGTTTATCACAAAGTTATCCAACTCGACTGACAGCAATTAAAGTGCATTTCTCACAATTAGTCAGCCGTACCTGACCTATACCAAGAGAATAATAGGGCTTACCTGCCCTAAATCGTTTGTTAATTTTACTTTTTGCTTCAAACTTGGAGAGTGAAGGGAGGTTAATTAGGTGGCCAGACATTACTTTGTCTCAGTGTATCCGTGTTACTGCTGGCCTATTAGCAAGAGCTACCACTGCTTCGTGTGTCTGCTCCCAGTTCTGATGCACAAGGAAAGAATATTTTTAGTTTTCCTGTTGTCATACACAAGACTGAGATGTGACTATAAAAATGTACCTTTTTCCAAGAGTGATTGGGAATGGAGAGGTGCCATGCATTCCACACCACGCAGAGTCAGCTCAAATACAGCTCAAATTCACTGGCAATCAGACAGAGCCTTGGAAGAAGCAGGAGGAGAAAGTGGAGTACTGTAGATAAGATACATTTCTCAAAGGACAGAATGCTTATTTCAGAGGACTCTTCGATGCCAACAGTCTTCAAACATGGGTGAGAAACTCTGGGGTTTTTTTAGACCCTGATTACTATTTTTCTTTTACATATAGGAGAGAAAAACCATGTTTACCACAATTCCTCAGTTGTTTCCTCAATTCTCAATGTTTCCAGAATTCAGAGGTTTTTGCTAAAATACCAACCACCCAGTTGTTATTTGCATTTGTCATATATACACTAAGTGAATCATTATGATCATTTAAGAATATGTACATATCTGGCACACGACAATCTGACAGCAAAAGTAACATCCTGCATTCTAAGAGAATTAAATTAATTTCTTAATAATTTGTATCTTCAACTTGGAAATTCCTACATATATTTGCCATAAGGATGAGATTTCAACCTCAGAAATAGGTTCTGCATCATGTGGAGATTAAAAATAAAAGTAAATACTTTCCTTAATTCTGCTGTTCTCCTAACAACTACATTTTGGAAAGAGGCTTTAGACTGTTTCCTAGTTCTTGCTGTTACGGCATCCTAAGCCCTAATTAAATATGCATCAATTATACAGAAGTTTCTAAAGTGAGAGTTGGACACTTCCACTATGAAAAATGTGTTTTAAATGTAGGCTCTTCAAAGTGATGGAATTCAGCATGTCATCTGAGAGCAGTACTGATTTTTTATAATTTGACACTAAAAATTATTGCTTCTTCATCATCCACCTGCTTCACCACTGAATGCCAGCATCAACTTTAAAAGTTGATTACTTCTGTCAATAAGGCAATTCAAAACTTCAGCTGGTGCAATGAAGCAGTGGCAGCACAGGCAGGGGCTCAGTTGTCTTTCAGTAATTTTATCTTCCCAGAGAGCTACACTTCTCACACTGAGCGTTTATCTGTGGCTCGAAGCCTCCCAAAACGTGGAAATACACCAAAAGGTAAGAGAATTTTTTCAAACTGTTTTGTAGTATCTCTGCATGCCACTTCCTTACTATGCAAGTTTTCAAAGCCAACAATTCGTGCCCTTAAGTTGCATACAAAGTCAGCCTGTGTAGAAAAGCAGTACCAACAATTTTTGAGGCTGAAGTGAGGCCTTTTTGAAAGTTCGATGCTCTTATAAGGGATAGGCTGTGACCTTTACAAATCGATATTTTGTTTATTTTGATTGTACCATGCAGTGTATAGTCCTTTGATAGATGTGCCTTGGTCAGTTTTCAAATTATTTCTACTGAAATTTTATCTGTATCCTTACACAAAAGATGTTTTCCTTTTTGAGAGATGACTCTCGGGAGAAAGGAAAAAAAACCCCACTAAATTACTTTTGCTTTCAATAATAAAACCTGGGCCTTTTTTTGTGTATTTCCTCACTTTAACCAGAGCTTAACTTGTTTGTTGCCTATAAGCATGTATGGCTATAATCCTTTGACAAGGATTTTGTGAAGTGACAGTTCAAACTGTCAATTATTTCTTCAGGGTCCATGACTTCATGGAGAAATTTGCTTTCGATACATGTGCAATTAAACATTTCCCACTGTTCCAGAACCTTTTTCTTACTCTCCAAAATTAATGTACCATCATTGCTGTCTTATACTGCAAAGTGCATTTAAGACAAGAACTATCATTAACTTCACATGCAGCTCAGGGTCCATTCACTAGTTATTGCACCATTCAGTTTTGCTATATTTAATATTTTAGCAGAAGGATACATAACTTTGCATTAATATTTATTAAACGTAACTTGCATTTTGACAGCAATATTTCAAATTGCTTGGGACAACAAATGGACCTGCAACATCAACATTGTTAAAAATCTTACTATCTCATCTTGATTTCTTTCTATTTCTATGGGATTAAAATAAAAAAAATAAAGTAGAGACTAAAGAAGGAAGGTTATCACAGCATTTTCCCAGTACTGTGCACAGTAAATGAGATGAGGCTGGATTCAGCTTCACAGATCTGCTAATAATAATGGGAGTTGTAAGCCTAACTCAAAGCTTAAGAAATTGAAAGAACTGACCTTCTTTTGATTTTACAATTCCAACATTCTCATTTTCCAGCTCTTCTAAAATAATCTTATCATGCTTCATGGTACCCCAAATGATGCTAAACTTATTGCTAACGTTTACAGCAAAGTACTTATTCAGAACTCTATGTGCAGGTATCATTAATTAATACTAAAGTAAAAGCTTCTAAATAATTATTTAGATTCTGAAGTACATCCTTTGGGATACCATATGGTGCACCCTCTCTCTGTCTGTAAGGTAACAGACTGGAGTGCAGTAACTGTGTCTGAACATCCCAAAATACTATTGAAAACCTCACACCCCCAGCTCTGGACTGTGAATGCCCTGGACTTCAGTGGGCACAGGTTTTGCTGATAACCAATTCTGCATCATGGCAAGCTGAGGAAGCCCGTTTTTTTCAATATGTTGTGGATTGTACATGATCCTCTTTTTCTCTCTGATTGAACACTAACACTGATCCATTTGAAATAACACAAAAGCCATGAATTTAAACCCATAAAATTAAATCTTGAGGAATCTTTTTCCGGTTTTCTCACAATGTCCATACTTTCCCGACAGGCAACATTAGACCAATGGTCCTATCCTGCAGCCCATAAGCTCCTTCGCTGTACCTTATTTAAATGAGAGTATAACAAACAGAGTCATGACCTAAGCACATCCTTGTGGCCTCAACTCTGAGTTTCTTGCATAAAATCAAGTAATTATATTCTTCCCACATTTCTTTAATTAGGAAATATACAAGTGCTTCTACATTATTGCTCCAAAAGTCATTGCATGTGGATAAAACAAAGCAGGAAGACATTCTGATTCCAGGTAGAATTGTGAAGGTCACTGTACAGTCAGGTTCATGGAAGTAGAGATGTTAACTTCCTGATTTTTTTACCTTATTGTTACTACATCTTTTCTTTTTAATTATTTACCAGACCAACTTTAGGACACACTGGAATTATTGCACTGCAATCCTATCTGCACATGGCATGCTTGTTATTCCTCAAAAGTTCTTTTTACATCAGGTCTGCAAGAGTCCTCTTTATGTCAAGGGGAATTTACTTTTTACTTAAGACATATTAGATAACAACTATTTAACATAACAAAGTATTCATCCAGTGCTGATATATTGGTGTTTGGGGTGTTTTTCAAAATATTTTATGGTTTAAAGGATTAAAAAACATTCTGCAGACAAGAATCAGAGTCAAACAGGAGACCCTGGAAACCAGATGAGGTCATGACTTTGCAGCTGCTAAGCTATTCATCTGGAAGCTCAGGCCAGCTGCAATTGCTATTTTTTCCATATTTATGTGGGACTGGCTGTGGAGTGCAACAAAGAGTTCTTGCTACTGGAAGAAAAACTACAAAATTCGATTCTCTTTTTTTTAAAACATATGGAATTTCTACAGACAGAGTCAGTAACTCTTGCTCTGCAGACATCTGCTGCAGTGTATGCTGTGCATGTGCTACATACAAAACATTACGTTAAGATAAATTCATATTTAGAAATTAAAATCACAAAAAGTTAGGCAAAGCAAAAAATAAGTATTATTGGTGGGTTTAAACTGGCCCATTTTTAGACAGTGTTTTTAAATAGATTTCTGGGGATAGAGATAAAGGCACGGACATGAGAATGAAAAGTGCATAGACTTGTTCTTACTAGTCATCGCATTTTCCAAAAAGATGATTGCCCAGTAACACAAAATTTCATTTTGGAAGAATGTTTACAGTCAGAGTAAGGAAGAATTATTTTTTATTAAGCTCGTGCCAAGTACACTGCAAAAAGCTTTTAAACAGTTTTATCTGTATAAATACATGTATTGCCACGTAAACTGTAATGTCCTTACCATTTATTAAAACCTCGTATTTTTTCTCTCTCTAGCCAAGAAGTTCCTTGGCACATAATGATTTAAAATGGAGCAAATTTCAGCTGGACAGAATATGCAGGCATTTTCAGACACTCCTCAAACCCACTTCATATAGCTTCTAAAAACATAATAATGAAGGGAGAATGTCCACACTAAAACAAGGTTTGGTGGTGAAAGAAAGGTCTGGAAGTGTCATACACAGCTAGTCTGTTCCTGTTACCTTTGAAAGTGGGAGTCAGAGATGCAGTACGAGAAAGTAGTAAATACAACGAATTCCATCAAAATTAGGTTGCAAATGCAGTGAAAGGTATGTTCTTTATCTTAATCTGCTCTTACATTTCAAGCAAAATCACTGGCAAATGTCTACTTACTTCTAAACAAGCACAGGCATTGCTATGATCTCATAATAACCATAGTGGTTTTCTGCTAACTGGCACTCATTTATTAACACAAATTACATATTTGCTTTGGAGGAACCTGTGTAGATTTTTGTGATATAAACACAAATCCAAGTTCAATATAGCTGTCCCACTACAAAATCAAAAATCCATTACATTCAGTTGCAAACAAAATCTTATACATAATAGCTATGCTACGCATAATATTGTGGTGTGTTACAGAAAACCTTCAAGACATTAATTGGAAGGACTTTCAAAATACATTGATTGACATTATAGTTTGAATTGTCCTGTCTGTAGAATGCTGGCTATTCTAGTAGTCCTTTTAAAATATATTTTTTGTCCGTAAGTACATTTTGATTGAAAATCATACATCTAATAGTGATGTCTAATTAGAAGCATGGTCCTGGTTACTTTAGGAAGCTGGGAACTGTTCCCTCCTGGTGGCTGAGACTTCAGTTTGTAACCTTGTGGACTCCTATGTTAACCACGTTCAGAGAGGACATTTTCACATCTAAGCAAGCTGTCACTGGACTGATCCTTCCTCTCCCTGTCCTGGGTGAGTGTGAGTGGAGATGAAATGCTACCTCCAGTGCAAGAGGAGAGGAGCACTCCAAAGGAAACGTACCTTCTTTTTGTTGTAATGGCAGCTGTGTGATCCTGCCCCAAGGTTTGAAGTGTCAGACAAGCCCTGGGAGAGATGGATTCATAGGCAGAGGGCAGGGGAAGAAGTCAAAGGTGCCTAATCAATTAGCTCATCACATAGTTACACAATTTATCACGTAGCTCTACTTCACCACATTTATCACCACCACATATGTGCTTGTCCCTGTGTAATGCCCTTGGCTCATATGCACTGTGGCCCACTGCTGTTAGCACCAAAATCAGTTATAAATTGCATATATAAAGCTTCATGTTTCTCATTGAAAAATTGTTTAAAAAGCTTTCAAGAGAAACAATGGCAATCAATTTGTTCACTTTGCCTTCATCAAACAATAAGGCTCAGATATTAAATCTAAATAACCACTATGGCAGAAGCAGGAATTTTATAATAAACAAAATTCACTCACTATGCTGAAATTAAAGAAAGGCAAGAAATGACAAACAATGTTTCCTGGCCTACAGATCAATTTCCCACTGTTTTTCCCATTTCTGTATGAACTGTATTTTAGGGATGTCCCAAAGTGCTGCTTGCATTTATTGGACTAATCTGTAGATTTTTATATCTGCTTACATAACAAACAATGGTTTCTCTTGAGTTAGCATGGCAATCTGTTATGCAACTGCTGAGAAATCAGTCCGTAGTTTTGAAGAGATGTTTACTGGTGTTAAAGCAAAAAGACTATGTGTGCTTAGTTAAAATGATGAAGACAGTATTTCCCAAGAGAAGGAGATCAAAGGGATGTAACATAAGCCAGAATTTTGATCAAACCTTAGAAGTGTTTGATATTTTAAATAAACAAATATTGACTCCTTGATTAGTTAATCCTTCGTGATGCAAGCCTGGAGAGCTCTTTGCTCATGCCAGCTACGTAGAAGCTGCCCCTTCCAGTCCTTGCCTGTTATTCTGTATGACCTCCATGACCTTCAAGTGGAATCTTGAGACTCAGATTGATGACATTCTTGTCTGTTTTTCTTTCTTACTTTTCTTTACACAAATCCAGAAGCCTACATAAAGTGACTGGAGTGGAACTTCAGCTGCATCAGGACAGTAAGAAGAAGAGAAAAGACTTCAGCTGGCTGCAGCTGTCATCACTGCAGACTGGTAATAGGGGGAGTTGTTGGAAACCAGACTGTTTTTCACTGTTGTACAAAAACTGAATACTGCAGATATAAGCCTCCCAAAGTGTATCTGAGGTTATTTTATTGCTCTTATTACATTCATTTCCCCAAAGCAAAATGTTGATATAACTCATTTAGGAGTTCTCATTTATTCAGAAAGTCTCTTCCAAAGTATACAGCAGGTGCCATTGCAAGAATGGTGGAAGCTGTAATATATTGTAATATTGGTTGAATTTTCCCCTTCAAATACAAGGAGGGAACTAATATTACAGTAGAAAAGACAAAGTATCATAGCATGATGAATGTCGTCCTGTCTAACATCCTCTGCTGTGCAGGAATGTATTTACTTTTTCAATAAATACAATTACAGAACAGTTTCCTTTCTATGAAGTTGTCCCCCATAATGCAAGAGACACTGGGAGATGTCAGAGGGCCAGATTCCTTCAGTAAGCATGATTATAAAATATTTTTCTATCTCCTCATTAGCTTCCTGAGATTTTTTTTCCCCTTAACTGTGACTGACTGGGGTTTTCTCTTACTTTCTGGGCAATTAGTGAGAGAATTCTAACAGCAGCATTGTCTCTTTCTTCCCTTCAGTCTTTATTAGACAAAAAGCAGGTTTCTTTTGTTCTCTGACCAGAGTGGCTGAATAAAGTCTTTCATGGAGCATTTTCTTGTCTTTTCCTGTTTCAAAGCTGCAGTGCAGTAGAAGCTGAGCAGTCCTACTGCCTCAGAGGCTGTTCCTGTTCACTGTCGAGGGGGCTTTGTTTGCTTGTTTTGAGCAAAAAGGGGCACAAGACAAGAAAGTGGAGGGCAGAGGCTTTAAATCCGACTAAGTGAACATGTCACAACTCTACTCCTGCTTTACCTGATGGCATCCTGGAATGCCTCAGGGAAAGAGGAAGTTCTTCTCACCCCCTCCTGCTTATATTTCACACAAACCTAAATCAATAATTGTGTCTTGCATGAACATGAGCATCTCTTTTTCACAATGAACAGAAGCAGATTTATCTCAACCCTGGGTAAAAGCAAAGAACTCTTTCCAAAACAAACCCCACAAAAGGGCAAGAACAACGGAGCTTTGGCATCTGCAAGCTCTTCCATAGCACACTGTTGCTGAATAGTGACTTATGTGTCTGTTAGGTACATATCCTGCGGTCATTATGACATAAAACCAGAAAACAACAGTTACAGCACCAACATTTACATTTATTTTGAGGAAATACTGTTCCAGTCTACGTGGCACTGCAAGACTTGCTTATTTTTTTTATCAGAAGACCACTGACAATGGGAAAAAGATGTAGAAATTTCTGTAATCTAAGTTTGGTCTGTTAATACCAAGCCTTTGAAGCTGAGGGATAACTCAAGCTTTCTCTACTTAACCAAGTCAGAATGTGTTATTTACTCGATGCAAAACCAAAATATAATATTTCAACTAACAAGCAGTTTCCTTACAGTCAAGGAAAAAACAGGGCTTTTGAAACTCCTGCAAATTGAAAAATTACTGTCTACTGGCCTAATGTATGAAGGATACCAGAAAATTAGAACTTATATCATTTTGGCATCATGGCTGAAATTTGGCTTCAACTCCTTTTTCCTTGCCCCTGTTCTCCACACATGAAGTAGAAATAACACCTTCTTTTTTCTGTCTTATCCTGTTAATGACCTTTTCAAAACAGTGGCTCTGTCAATACATCTACAACACCTACAACTGAGCTCCTACTCTCTGCATTACCTACGTGATAAAATCAGTAATAAAAATGAGATCCCATCCTGGTTGACATCTAATCTCAGAAAACTAAAGCTTTCACAACAATGCACACTATGAAGTACAAGAAATGCACTACAAAATTTTACTTCCAAAAAGCCTTGTGTTTGTAATACAGAAAAGCAATTTTTCTTAACTTTCTTTTTCACACTGACAGTTATTTTTAGCCTAATGCTGGAAGCCCTAAGATTCCCATTTCTTTCAGTGAATTTTAAAATAGGCTCATTATTTGACTGAATAAAGTCAAAGTGATTGTTCACATCAGGAGAATTACTTGCACAGGTTTTAATCCACTGTTCCAAGACCTTAATTTACCCTGCCATTTCCCAACTGTTTTCATGCAACCTGAGCAAAGAACCACAGAATGGGACAAAAATCTTACAAGTCATTTTCTATTACTTCCCAGTAATTACTGTGTGGCTTGTGCTTTGTCTCTCTACATTTCTTTCAAAGACTTCAAAGCAGAAAAAAAAATATTGTCCATGTTAAAATTTGAAGGTGGAAAGCATCAAGAAGTTTCCTGCATTCCTTTTTATTTTCCAGCTACAGACCCTAGAAAGGAGTTGAAGAGTTTAATTGTAATTCTTCACACAACACCAACATGAACTTTCATTCTTTAAAATAACCAGCTCACAATAGAGTTTTGCTACACTTGAGTTTTGCAGAAGTACAGCATATTCACAGGTTCATTAACAAGGTATCTGACTGGTCTTGGGGAATAGGGGCTTCAATAAAGTGTGCTGGTGCAGTGTATTTTGGTGGCAATTTGAGGGCAGCAGGAAGAATTAATTTGAAATTTTTTCCCGTGTGTCTGTGATGTGAAAAGCTTTCCTTGGTTTCACCTGTCCCTCGCTCGGTTCACTTAATGAATTGAACTTAGCAGCGTGACATTGTTTTATGTCCCTTCCCTCACCATGACAGAACTACAGGTTGTTCCTTTTTTTAAGGCAAATAACATTTTTTCTGTAACTTTCACAAGAAGCTGCAACGCTCACATAACTCAAACAAAACGACCTGAAAGTGATAGTTATGTACTTTACAAGTGACAACCATTTAGAACCTGTCAGTCAGGGAGAAAATTATTGCTCTTTGTGCATAAAATTGCAATTAAATTGTGCTTCTTGTGTTTCAGTTAAAAAAACAAGCATCTCTAGACCACAAGTTAAAGCATCAGAGAATAGACAGATTTCCAGGGATTAATTCAGTTTTCAGGTACATCACTGCAAATTCAGAGCAAGTCTATTGAACTGAAAAGCTTTCACATGAACTTACAATAACAATGAAATCAAAATTTTGCCCCTTCCTGCTTATTCCTACCAGTGTTTCTTCCCTATTTGCTTACTACTTCCTATTAAACAAAACTAAAATCCTCTCCAGATGTCATGTGGGGGGCTTTTGCCATAGATATTTCACTATCATCTGATATGCAAAAATAGAGAGAAAATGGAATGGGCTTTGTGACACACTTTCCCTAACTACACACCTCTGTTTTATATGCACTCCAGAAAACACAAATTAAATAAAATGTGTTTAAATTATAGAAAAGGTGCCTAAATTTATAGCTGAATAGTGTTAAAGATGGATTTTCACAGACTGAGCAATTAGAAAAATTACACTTCATAGCACTCAAACCTCATACATTAACACCAAATGATAAAGTACAAATAAGGAACAAGGTTTTTATTCTTATAACATTTGAAGGAAGTTGAACTTTCAGACTGGAATGAAAGAGGTATCCTTTGCTGGTGGGAGATGATACACTGCACCAATGAGTAGCAGTCTAGAAAACAGGGTAAAATGTGTCTGTGTGTTTTTGCTGCTCTCATATGTTGAAAATCTTATACATTGGTGGTGTCAGTCGGGACACATTAGTAAGACATTTTATGCAGCACCCAAAAATATACTAACAAAGCAATTGCTCTCATCTGAAAAACTGCATAGGAAAATTATAAGTTATAGTACAGGTCATGCACTGAAATATTGCTGAAGGGAAATAACAATAGAGAGAAAAAGAAAAACATGCATAAAAGTAATATATTTGTGAAGAAGACTATTATCTACATAGTTACCTAATCTATTTTTATAAGCTGAATAAAAAGCAAGGGACACGAGTAAAAAGAACTGGGCAATAGTGGAGTGGATGGTGAGGAGAATCTCTCATACAACGAGTACTTTGTGTAAGACGTAAAGGTGCAACAGGCTAAGTCCAAAAGCTCTTTGGACGTGTGCTTGAAGTGTGTCTTCAATAGCTCTGAAAATTCTGTATTTCTGTAATACAATGTTCTTTGTAGTTTTCTTGCCTACCTAAGAAGCTCCAGTGTAAAGAAAAGAACCTTAAATAAACAAGCAATGATGAAATATATCACAAGCTCTTTCTTCAATTCACCCAAGCTATATTAAATTATTAGTTGTACTTAGTAAATTATTTATATTTAAATGGTGTATTATTCACTCCATACATGTATTAAAATACAGTTTTTTCTCTTACATTACCTGCCATCAGGGTCAAGAAGGTTTCAAGCAACTATTTGAAAAACAAAGAGAGCATTCACTAGCAAAATAACCAATTAATATTCTAAGAATTCCAGAGGGAGTTTAAAGCTTGATCATCATAAATTTGGAATGGCATGTTCAGTTTAGGCAGATTAATTAAAATATACAGGTACATGTTGCTATCATACGGAATCTGCATATTTTTATACTGAGGTCACATTAGTTTGATAAAATGATGTATTAATCCCAAGAGGTTCTAATTAGGTGTGAATAAATGCCACCATGAACTTGTCAGGGAAGCTCAATAGGACACTGTCAGTTGCTGTCAATGTAAACATTGTCTCACTGATAAACACACAAATCCCCAAATCCTATTTTCAGAAAGCCATGGGACAATTACAATAATAACAGCAAGGACCAATCAGATTTTTCTGTTGCATTAACTACTTTTCTTTTGTAGATTTGGCAAGAAGAGTTATTTCTCAAGCTAGAGTGCAATATCAGGCTATAGATACCATTATAGCTGATGGACATGTATTTGGTCAGTCACTTAAGAGCTCACTTTACAGAAAATCTCCACCACCACCACCACCCCCAAAACGAGGAAATTTTAGATATATCCTTTTAGTGAAGCTCTTTTTAAAGCTTCCTTTTTTAAGTAGTAAGAGAAAACAATTTCTTTCAGGTACATCAGTTATCTGCAAACTAGAAATCTACATTCTGCTTATGTATTGAATTCTACCTAATTCTAATACGAACTTCCATAGCTCCACCTAGACGGGTAAAAGACTACATGAGCTATTTGAGCTACATCAACAAGAGAAACCCCCCTGAAATGCCATGAAAAGCAGCTGTAATAACTGGCACCTTGCATTGTAAATGATCCCCTCTCTGGGGCTATATAAGAATTTCAGTATCTGGCACTCTAGGAGAAAACATCCATCAAGTATACCACAGACATTCACAGACCATATATATTTTACATTTGGGATGACTTTTGTGTTCATGAAAACAAAGGACTGACAACACTTTTTCAGAGCAAAGTATAACAGAGACAGGCACTGCACAAACTTCCCCACAAAACTTTGCCAGTGAGCAAGTCTTGACTTGCAGCCCCTCTGCTATTCCAGCTCTTGGCCTTTCTTGAGTAGAGACTGCCAAGAGTGATGACCAGAGCCAAACTCTGTGATGCGAGCACATCTCCACTGGGCACAGCGATGTGCTTTCAGCACATTAAATAACACTTGTGGTACAGTACTGCTTCGAGCTGGGGAAGTCAGGAAAATCTGAATTGGCAAGCCAGCTCTTTTACCGTCTTCTTACTTTTATATTTTTTTAAATCCTCTCAAAATCCCCACCTAAAAGGAAGTTAGTTAAAGGTACTCTTCAATAGTACAATGCAAACGCTTGTTTGTACTCTACTGCTAACTCCAGCTGGTGCTCCCATGATGACCTCCCCTGAGAGGCCCGTACATTAACTGAAAGCTGATATTATTGGACAAGACTGGATGAAGCAAAGTGTCTCAACACACAGATTTCATCAGAACACAGACATCCCGGACAGGCCTGTCATTTCAAAATGTGTTTGCTTGGCTGCTTCCACTTTGATGGTTCTTTGAGAGGCTCCTTCTCCAGAGCCACCTAGAAAGAGTGCAGAAATAAGGGCATTTTTCAAACGACAGCTCTAAGGAACCAGAGTGCTCTGAATTAAATGTTTATATTTTTAAGACTGAATTTAGCAGCAAGGGGCTTTCTCATCTAGTTTCCTTCCACTGAACTGCCTACACTCCAAAAGTCTAGGCCAAGAATATGCAAGCCTCTTCAGGCAGCATTAATATAAGTCTTCAGGTTGCAGATGACAAATGACAGAAGGGAAACTCAGATTCAAGCTTTTGTTTTAGTACTCCAAGTTGGAGCAAAATTTTGAAGTACCACTTATTCCACATACCTTAAATAACAGAAGCTCCATTTCCTTCCCTATAAACTTTAAACACCCCAGACATTCTGTTATATCCAAAGTGGTATCCAGTTACCCAGTCTGGCAATTCACATGGACGTTGAAATTATAAGTGTTTTGGGGTTTTTTTTAAATATCTAGAAATTATATGGCAAAGAATTAAATCATGAATTTTCTAGTACAATTTCATCAGCTTCAATCATGTTTCTTTAAGGTGATGAGGGAAAAAATAGGAACATGATCCAAAATTAAATGGAAGGAGTTTCCCAACAGACTTTAAGGGACCTTTGAACAAATCAAGGAAAAAAAGATTTAAAAATTGACTAAAAATTTTAATGTGATTCTTCTGTCCCCTAGTGCTGAATAAGTGCGTGAAGTGAAATGTGGACCTGGAATGAAAACATACAAATAAATATATCTCCATCAGAAAATGTTTTTGATTACAACTGAAACTCTTTGGGGGAACAGAATTGACCAGAAAAAAGTCTCAGAAGAAAACAGAAAAGCTCTAAGATGAACAGCCTTTCACAATTCTTAACATGGGAAACCAATTCTCTTTTATCATTAATTTCATAAAGCAAGTGTAATTCTGCAATCTTTGGAAACTAATTATTACAATTTTTTTTTTTAAATAAATCATACTACTGTTGTGTCTTCATCTGTATCATCCCAAATCTTACCAAAAAACTGTACCGTCTCTAGTTGTGTTGCCACACTTGAACTGAGAGCTCCAAGTGCCCAGCCTAAAGCACAGGCTTTGCTTCATTGCCAAGAGCGTGGACTTGGATAGTCCATATGGGAAATAAGGATAGCTTTTAATACTGGGGGCTCCTGGACTTCAAACTTTGAGGGAATACGGGCCAACCAGCCATAACACAAGTATCATACCACTGTGCTAGAGGAAATGACCCTTTTGAGATTCAAACTTCATTCTAGCTCTATTTTGTACAATTTATTAGATGAAAAGAGCTTTTGTATTGTATGCCTTAGCAACTTCAGTGACAGATTTAATTTCCAGTTATCTCTGCTACAACAGTAAATAAATCTCTCAAGTGACAGTGTTCCTGTATGCTTATATATTGTCCTAAAATGAAAAGTATTGCACCATAACTGTTTATTGGCCATTCAACTTTAATTGACCAATTTTTAAGCAGTTATCAGTTGGCTATTTTCTTTAGAGCAGATAACATTCCTGACAGTCAGGGGTAAAATTATGTCTTTGTGAAACTTTATAAAACATTTCCCCCATCACTTGAAACACCAAATTGATGCCAAAAAAAAAAAAAAAAAAAAACCATACCCTGTGACTGGGCAGCCTCTTTCCTCTCTGAATCGCCAAGGAGTTTACAGCAAATTAAAAGTGGGTATCCTGAAAAGGAAGTGATTTTTTCATTCTTTTAATATCATAAAACAAAATGAAAACCCAGGTGCCTTCTACAAACCTGCAGCATCATTTGGGAGTGCCTAAAATCCAAATACGAAAGGACTACTTATTAACATGACAACTAAGCGAAAAATAGAAACTAAGAATTAAACTCAACTTGATATTTTCAATTCAGCCTGATTTTTACTTTTCTTTATGACTGCCAAAACATTTCTAAGAAGATATCTTTCATGGAATCCTGCAGTTCTACAAAATGTCACTTACTAGTTTAAATCTCTGTCACAAAGCAGAGAAAAATGTACGCTTGATATTAAAAAAAAAAAAAGTAACAGAAATAGATTTCATTTGTAATCCACTGCCAAAATCCATCTGACAAACACTTGGCCTTTGGCCAATCCCAGTTGAGGCTGACACGAAGATTTGTCAAACTGGGTTAACATTACTATGTGAATTCAGTCCTTTACTTTGGGAGGTTGGCAAGGAGTCGGCACAATTCCTAGTAGAGGTGGTAACGTTTTGGAGATGAGCAGTAAGCTACTGGATAATGCCTTGTGGAAATGAAGTAGATGGAAAACAAATACTGTCAGCAGATAGCATCCTAACAAAGCAGTCAGCAAGCAACTATTTAGTTAAATACTGAGTATAGATCTTCCAACACATATATGCACATATCCATTCTTAGTAGTGCTGTCTGACATTAAGTAGCAAAGACTAATAATTTAAACTTAAATACACATTTTTCAGCCTTAACTAGACCCTATTTGTTATACTGTGCCTTATAACTTTAGTAACATGAAGCAACAGACCGTAACAAAAGGCATATTTTCTTAAATGATGCCTGATCCTGCAGAATGGCACTCTGTGCCAATACCACAACAGCAGAACAGAAGGTTAAACAGCCTGCTTGGATCTTTGAGCCCGGTGCCCAGTCACTGAAGCTGATGTATCATCAAGACTTTCTGCATATTCTGGATGTCGGTACTCTTCTTAGAAGGTTGACCACATCTTGGTCATGCCTAGTCACACTTTTAGTGTGCTGTAACTTTTACTTGGAGTTTTCTTTCCTTCTCCCAGTTTCTTCTTCACTCTCCCTACTTCTGTACTTCTTTCCTTTGCATTTCCTAATCCAAGGAGCAGAAGGTCATACCAACCTACACAATCACACCTGTTGTTAATTAGAGGGCACTGAGCAATCAAATATTCCAAAGTTCAAAGCACCAGAGAACAGAATGTTTGGCAGGGCTATTCCTCAGCTTGGGAACTCCTGTTTGTCCAGAAAGGATGTGTTTACTTACTCTTGCACAACCAATTGCATGTTCTTTATCCCTTGTTTCTAGATAGTAAGAATAATTATGACACTATTGTTGCAGTCAGCATCCAGTTCCCTTTGCTTCAAGACAAGTGACATGAAGGTTTCAATTCAGCTGGGGGTTTTTGTTTCTTTTTTTTTGTTTGTTTGCTTCTTTTCTTTTGTTCGTTTTTTTCTGATAGAATTTGAAATGCATGTCAAATGTTTTATTTTACTATCATAAAACCAAGAGGTTTATAATGCTGTTGTTTTACCCTATTTTGTTAATTTTCATGCATATCAAGCGCAAAAGATTAGAACACATTTGAAAGACATAACTTTGAGAAGAAAGATGCAGTCTTGATTCTGTGAGTTGCTGTACACTGACTTCCTCTACATTCAACCAGTCCCACGGATGCTGACTGGACTTGTAATACTCAGGCAGAACTATACACAAAACTCCAGCTGAAGGAGCTCTGCAGATCAGTGAAGGACATGGTTTGAATTGTGAGCTAACAGCAGAAACAGCTGAACATTTTTGCATCTGGAAACTGGTTGTAGTTATAAATGATATGGCTCTGGGAAACTTTTGTTGTGGTTCTTTAATCTTTCAGTTTTCAACTGAAACTTGTTTCATTAAAGTGGGGGATGACTATTCAAGGGCTGCCTTTATAATTTCTGTTACTAGTTCAGACGCAGATCTGGTTTATGGGCATGATTTCAGCAATGAAGGTTTATTGTATTTACTAAACCATATGTTTTTCTACAGCCTGCTTGGAATTTATGATGACATTGTTTTGGTTTAAGTTGACAACTACAGTACGTTTCAAGTTAGCTGATTTCCACTGAAAATTGCAGCCTGTAATGAAATGAAATTTTGAAAATTTTCAGGCAATTACATTTTTCAGCATTGGTGACAGAGTTCTGTTGCAGGGATTTGTTTGTTGATTTTTTTTGTTGTTTTTGTTTTGTTTTGTTAGGTCTTTTGTTTGGATGGGTTTATTTGGTTTTGTCAGGTTTTTTATTATTTTATTTTTTCTCCACAAATAGATAAAATTCTTTGAAAGGTCTTATTATTATCTTTTTGGCAAATTCATTATTTTGCAAAGGATCTAGAAATCAAGAGTTCTGTATCTGCAACTGTCCATTCCATTAATAGAAACAGCAAAAATACATATTCAGCCCAATTTACAAACACATGCCAAGCACCCTTTATTTGCCTGAATATTCTAAAATTGGAAATGTGTCATATCATTATTTCTGAAAAATATTAACTTAACAAGATTAGCACAGTATTTCCTGGAAATTAGGGGATGCCCATAGAATACAGAACAAGGAAGACTCTCCAGATGGGTAGAGCAGGCTGGCTTCTCCTTCCTTAATGGCACATTTGCTGTAGTCCTTGGAGCCGTGGTTGGAACAACTAACTTAGCACAAGAGGAACATCTGCATTCCACCAGGCCCTGATTTCAACCACTTTAAAAAAACTCTTCACAAGTTCTCAAAGCTTATACCAAATTGACCAGTGGAGTCATTCTGATCAATGCACCCATGAATACCTCAGGCAAAAGGTCTAAATGCTGTGAGCTGCCACATCTGAGCCAAAGCCAAATGGCAAAAGCCATTTCACCTCCTGGCAGTGGGGTGTGAGTTAACATGAACAAGTGCCCCTAAAGGTGTAAGCAATGTGTCCATATTAATCCAGTTTCAAAGGATTAGGTCTTAAATAAACACAAATTTTTGTTTTCATGTAACCCACTCCTAGTGACTGAAGGTCCCACATTAAAATCCCACGTAACAACATCGAGTTTTGCTTTCCCCACTGTGTATCTACACTGCCTCATTCCTCTGATTTCTCAGACATCCTTTTTGCCATACTACCTTGTAGTGTAAGAAACTAAGGTTCTTTGGCCTATGACCAGAACTCGACATGACAGGATTCAGAAGACTTTTAAGAGCCACATAAAATGCTCTGAAAATAATTTTGGAAGATGAAGGCATAGCAAGTCTGGTTATGGTTATTTTCCCACTGTAATGTTATGTGTCCATGGCAGGTATGTTACATAGATAGAAAATTAATTTTCACTGCTTTTCCTATGGAAAACATACCTATCTCAGTATCCAGAAAAATACTGATAAAATGGTAAAACTGTGTTTTAAATAAATTCTTCAGCAAAAATGTACTTAATATATTTTAGCTGATTACTTGTGCTATTTATTTAAATGATGGGATATTATGAAATACACATGGATGTGCTGCACTGAGCCCACTCAATTCTTTACAAACATTTAAAACTTTATTAGCTGATAGAGTAGGAGAGATTTCTTTTGATTTTTCTTTCTGCTCTTTTCATATGTTGAACATATGGTATATCTCTCTCAAGCCCAGCTGACACTGGAAATCAATAAAGCCTAGTTGCACTTACGCTGATACATCATTTGTGGATGGCTTTAACTGCACTTTTATTAATTCAAATGCTATGATCAGCTTCTCATCAATACAGAACAAGTCATGAGATTCATAAATTCCATGTGTCATAATCTATTATTGGGTAGAGTTGTACAATATTTGCTTTTCTTTCTTTCTTCCAGGGTTGTGTATTCTGTTAAATTCTAAGAAACCAGTCCAGAAAGTGAATTGGAACTTTTTTTAAACTGGTTTTGACCTTTTGTTAGAATGATTTCAGTGCAGTGTGCTATATACAACAATTTATAATTATGCAACCCCCAGAAGTGTCAATTGGTTTAGTGCACCAACAAGTTACCCAATTTAAAAGTGGATTTCCCTTTCTAACTATGAAGTTACATCCGTGTAAAAGTGAGTATGAGCTTAACAGCTTTCCAACTTCAGCAAGATGTCATTTTTGCAAGGTGCCTCCTCTAAGTTTACTCTCCCTCCCTTGAATTTTGATTTCCTAATCCAAGCTTCAGCAGAAAACATAGTTATCAGATAATTATTTTATAATTATACAAAGTTACTTAAAGGTTAGAGATAAAAAAAAACCCAGTACAACATTTCTCCTAGGGGATGTAAATACGTAGCTTGCATTTCAGTGTACGTGTTTGCAACTTGACCAGCACTTCTCACCAAACTCCTCTCTGCAACAACCACCTCTGTGCAACTGAAAGTGTTAGATTATTGTATTTACTGCCACAAGACCACTGTTTTCCAAATCAACGTTTTCTGTTGGTCAGGTCTGAAGAGGTAGCATTCACTTTATTATCTGTATTTTCTCTTTCTCTGTCTTTCATTCACCTTCGTAGCTATCAAAGCCAAGCACACTCTCCTGCCTCTCAGTCGCACCGTGAACTTCGCGCTGCCTTTATTAAAATCGGACTCCCGGCTCACTGGCTGCATTTATAACTTTCACCTGAGAGGAAAACATCTTTTGTCCCTACACATAATTCTGACAAATGAAGGAAAACTCGGATAGCTCTTATTTCAGGGTGTGGTTCTAATGCTTCTTTGCCCCCTCACGTGGAAGCTGAGAATGCAGGTGGTACGTGACGGCACTTTCCAAGCGATACCCAAGGGGGCCACGCCAGGGTGTACCCCTGTGCTCCTCCACCCACGCAAGTACCCGCCTGCTTCATTGTTTGCTTGTTTCGGTTTCGCTACAGCTGGGAAAACTGTGCAACTGTTTCACATTTTAGTTCTATTTTAAATTTTCAAGATCAAAGTCAAGTTCTAGAAAGTGCTCAGTGATTCTACAGCCCCCTGGGGAGCACTTCATGGTGACTCAAAATAATGACCAGGTTCCAACTCAGAACAAGATAATATGGCTGAGACTTTAATTGTTAATAAGATGCAATGTTATTTAAAAATATTAAATTTTTAGACAGCTTTCTGCTAAAACAATGTATGTTTTTAGTCAATTAATTAAAGAAGTGAAATTTTATTTCATGTTTTTCATGTTTTATAATCTTCACCAATCCTCACACATGCATTAAAAAAAATAAATAAAAAAAAATCACAACACTGTCACTTTGCACCAAAAACCTCTTGGGGAGTATAACAATGAATTGCATATATCCAGAATATGACGGTGATTAAAATGTCAAATTCAGTCAACTGGCAAGCACTATTAAAGGAAGTTAGACAACTTACATGTTTTCATGCAATCCCTGAATGTAGAAATGGCTGGGACTCCTTGGTAATTCCTCCTCTCCATTTTTAGAATTGCATTGCACTGGATAGAACTTAATCACTGAAAAAGAAAATTTCATATATATTGTTTTAAAACTTGAGGTTTCACTCCACTCCATTTCACTTTAAAGTACCATAGTTTGGTCTTCTAAGCATTGCGAGGTGTTTTGTACTTGGAAGTTTCATCTCCTACTATTCCTGTAATCAACAGTGCCAGGCACTTTACAGCAGCACTGACATTTTCTACAAAGCAAAACATTCTTCTCCACACTCTTTTAGGGTACAGGGGGTTGAAATCAACAATGCAGAAAAATCTCTTCCTCTTTGAATTTTGTTTTACCAGCTTTCTAAATAAAACTTTATGACCTATTACATCATCTTGGATATGAATTTATCTCTGGACCAACATCAATACTTAGGAAATATGATTTCTCCAGATATCCTAAAAATGGGAAAGTCCAAAAAACCTCATTTTCTGCACAGCTGATAACAAAGGACAAATGCAGGACCTGTAAGAGGAAGCCAGCCCTTCCCATAGAGCTTTGATGAGATCCTGCCATTTCCCTGAGTCTGGGCCAGCTCTTCTCTCAGGAGGTACTTCAGCAAATATTACAGCAGAACAAGCCTGTGCTTCACCAGGAGCATCACATCTGACGCTGGTTCACAATAAGTATTTCTTGAGGGAGTTTTGTCATTTTTTTAATAGATTATATTATTTATTGTAAAAAATATAACACTGCACGCAGAAAAGGTCCTGCAAACCAAGTACTTGGGTTCCCCTCAGATGGGATTAATAAACTGCATCTGACCTGAGGCAAGATATTTAGCCTGGTGCTGTCTCCAGCCCTTTGGAGACGTGAACCGAACAGAGCAGAGTCTCCTCAGACTCTCCCTGGTCAGAAAGGGGATGCAAAGACGTTGTTTATTTATCTGTTTGATAAATACCACCCATGAAGAAAGTCTGGCAGTGGGCATGGCTGCTACATTACCATCATTCCTATGTCTTCTACAGAACCTGTGACTTCTGCTAAGACATTTGCCTACAGTTTGGTCAGAAAAGGATAGAAAATGATAATGTATAATTCAGGAAACTGGTCCTTGCTACATTTCAAGATTAAGCCTTTGATAATACTTTGATAATATTTGGTTTTGACTCTAGATTCAGTGATAGTCATCTTTGACACAACTTTTGCTTACAATTCAGAGCAATGTAAGGTCAGAACTTTAACGAGAAAAAGAACTGAAGATGAAAAATGTTCCTAAATGCTGAATCCAGAACAACTCAGAGGACAAGGACTAAGGATTTGGTGTAGGTTTCAGAGAGCAGTAAACCCTTTAATATAGGGGCTATATAGTTCATATAATCCACCGCAAAAAGTTGACATAAGGGCACAAATACCATTGATTTCCATCTATCCTACTAGATTTAAAATACATTCTGACAGTATGTAAAAGGTGCATGAAACACATTTTGCTTGTAGGTCAGCTACTTTGGCCTAGAGCAATTCCCATTTCATAAGTTCATATGCATTGCTGGCTAGTTAATCATGAGGAATATTCTACACTTTAATATTTTACTATAACTACACATAAAAACACACAACTAAAAAAGAACTTGGAAATAAAAGTCATTTAACCTCCAGAGAAAGGCATTATTGTAATATGTCATAAAAAGGGTGAATCTTTTATTAAGAATATATCAAATTACACTCAAATGATCACAATTAGACAATTCATGTGTTTTTCTAAAGCAAACTAACTTCAAATAAACAGGAGCTTTTACTATCTGATATAAAATTATCACTTTGCTACATCTGTTTTTTCACCCTTAGAAAAAGGAAAGAAAAATCAAAAATAAATTCTTGAATAACTCGAAATCCAACCAAATATTCCATATCTGGAAAAAGGTGTAATGAAAGTTATATCGAATGTGTGATTTATTTTTGGAAACCAACAGAGACCATAATAAAATTATTTTAAGCCATCTCTTTAGCTTCATTTTAAAACTGAGTTCAACAAAGTATCTCACTGCAGGTTCACCTACATTAAGCAATATGACAAAATCATACCTTCCACCGTAACAAAAAAAAAATAATCCTGCTTTATATCATTCAGTCATTCTGTCCATTTTCATCAAAAACACAGAATGTAATTTTCTTTTATCTGTAACATGAGTAGCATGGTAAGATCACAAGCTGAATAGATCCTGAAATGTTATTCTAGTAGGCTGTAGGAAGTTTCTAAGTTCAGCATTGCTATTAAACACAGTCCAGTGGTCTGTTTTTTTCAGGACTGCTGTTGTGTTACAGCTTCGGTGGATTGCTGATTCTGAAAAGTCTGTATTTTTGAACTCATTTCTGGCCCTGAAGAAGTGACCCTTTGCCACCTTCAACTCATCAACTGCTCTCTCCTATGACATCCAAAAAGCTAGTTTAGCTCTTTGAAAGCACTTATCACAAATGCTGCCTTATGGTACAGCCTTTGTCTCCGAATGCCATTACTCAGATTTCTTTCCAGCTTTCTGAGCAGGTGAGCCCCGCAGTTGTACACGGCTGCTGTGCACCGCAGGGCAGCACCTTCCACTGCGGGTTCCTGCTCTCCAGCCACTGCTGGGCTGAGAAAGGCACTGCATTTATCAAACAGGTTATCTGGGATTTTCATTTAAGCAAAACAGACTAGTTCTTGGATGTTAAGGGAGGCTTCAAACCTTGAGCCTTCTTTGTGTTCTAGTCCAGCAGAATTCCTTCCTCAGCAGTGAACACTTTCACACACTCCCATTTCACATATTCCCATTTCCTAACACCTTCAAGGTAACAGAGCCAAAATCCTGAGCTGTTAAGAATTTCACAGCCTCCATCAGGGGCCAGGGGAGCAAAATAATCTCCGTTTGAGAGAGCAGCTTAAATTTTTGGTATCCATCTTTCTCAGACTGAAGTAATCTCTAAGAAGTAAATGCAAATCATCATTAAAGCATGCCCACACGTGAAAATGTTAATTGTAGTCACCGGGATTAACACAGTGCTCCTGATATAAATTTTTTAAGTTAGTGAAGAAGGTGTAGAACAGCTTTGAAAATATCAGCCAATGTGAGGAGCAGAGAAGCAGAGGAGGGTCAATATCGTGTCAAGTGGCCTAACTTGGGAACCCCAGTGATAACCTTCAGGGTACTTATGTGAACCAAGTGTTCCTCTGACAACCCTTTAATAAATTAAAAAAGAAATGTAACTTGTTTTCATTTTGTTAGTCTGATTCTACTTCAGATCTTGAGCAGGCATTTATCTGATACGTGCCTGAAACTTTCAAAACCAAAATAATTTTAAAAAAATTCTTTTAGGAAACTCTTAATAGAGACCCTTTTACCTCAGGACAAAACAAACAACAACAAAAAAAATAATGCAACATGGATAGCTTCAAATTTCTTCAATTTCTTCTTGGTATTGCCATATAACATGTTATAAAATTCAGCAAAATGGCTGATACAAGAATGTACAATAATTTTATGTGAACATACTTTAAGAGAAAAAGCATTTAACAACTGGGTATACATTTTCAGGTTTCATGAAATGGATTATTTTGGATTATTTTAATCAAAACTAACATGGACATTCTTGGTCTGTTTCTCCTCTTTCATCACTTTTACACTGGCATAACTTAATTCAGTTCAATGGAGTTATTTCTGATTTACAGTATGCTGTGTGAGAAGGATCAGATCCCCAGACTTTAATGTACCTCCCATCACAACAGAAATGAGCTATTTTCACTGTGAGTCAGAAACCTTTAAATCAGATAGGGAGCTTGGTACAAGAATAGCAAAATGATGTCTTTGGAGTGTGGGAGAGGTTTGATATTGTTATTCTTAAAAAAAAAAAAAAAAGAAAACAAACTAAAATGGCAACAACAAAACCCAAACTTCTGCAATGTTCTACATAGTTTTAATAACCTTTCTGGATTACTTCTTGGTATGCAATTTTAATATCCTTCTCTCTTTGACAAGGTCAGGTCTGCTTTCTCTTTTAGGCAGCTCAGAAGAGTCAAGTTATAGCTAATTGCTTTGATTATTTGTTCTGTAACCTCTAATTCCCCACGACCTTTTCCAAGCCCATTTTCAATTTAATAAGCCAAACCAGTAAAGCTTATACTGGACTTTAGATGAGAGCTGCCAGAATGTCTTGACAAATTAAGTGTTCCACATACTAGGCTGCTTTCAGACCAAATGAAACCAC
Organism: Cephalopterus ornatus; assembly: GCA_013396775.1. NCBI lineage: Eukaryota > Metazoa > Chordata > Aves > Passeriformes > Cotingidae > Cephalopterus > Cephalopterus ornatus. The sequence continues at coordinate 13,651 of VZRE01011159.1, read as the reverse complement.
AGAGTTAATTTTGTTATTTTTCTTTTAAGGTGTATCATTTGTCTGTATAGGACGATCAATTTTCACAAAACAAACAAACAAACCCCATTTATTTTTCTATACTACCCATACAGGCAGGATGGGTATATTAAATGTGTGTATATATTTGTCTGAACCCAAAATTGTAACTTTAATCTTTTTCTTATCCACTTCTGTATTTGATTAAGCTAGACTGACTTATACAACAAGTCCACTGGAGTGAATGCTGTACTTGAGATGGAAACATTTGTACAAAGGATAAACAATTCTGAGAAAAGAAAAACATGGATCAACAAACCCTGAATTTTGCTCTTAAACTAAGCCATCAGTACCTATCATGAGCATAACAGAGAACTTAAAACAAGAGAAGTATAACTGTATGTGGTTTTGATTTAGACTTGATTATTATAAATGGCACGAGTTCACTTTTTAACAAAGCAAAAAATGAAGTCCCCTTGCCACAGCCTGCTCCAGTTCTGATGGTGGGATGAGGTGCCGACTTGTTTCAGGAAAGCTGTTTTCTCTTTGGCTTTGAAAGATGTACAGTTGTACATGTTTTTATAAAATTGTCTCTCTGAAGTAAATCCCATCAACTAAATTGTCTAGAAAAATGAGTGTTTGGGATGCACAAAATGGTAGGAAGGAAAAGAAGGGAAGGAGAAAAGTACTACAAGAAGCTAAGAATGCATTCTGGCTGGGATTGGATATCTGACAGTGAGCTCCAGTGCCTCTGCACCATTCCCCCAGCTCTTGCCTTTCCCTATCACAGCACAAAGACTCGTCTGCCAGTTCCTATCCAGCTCACATCTGATTTAGGTTTGTGTTGTCAAGAGGGCAAAAAGATCAGCTGAGGTTTTTTGTTGTGCTTCCTGTTTGGTTGGTTTTTTAACTGTCAGAAAATAGGTCTGCAATAAGGTCCTCTTCACCACTCTTAAGGAATCACTGCATCAGACTGTAAGCATACACTTTGGTCAAATTTGAGTATTTTACTACAAAATACTACAACCACGTGGTCATTAGAAGCTTCTGTACTTAACAAAAGTGAATACTAGCAACTTCCTCACCGTGATGTCATCCTTTACAAGCTGTATGTACTATCCAGCAAGTTCCTGAAGAAACTTCCAAGTTCTGGCTCAGCACTGTTTTTTATTTTGTTTTCAGTCTTTTTCATATTGTTACTATTATATTAGATTTTTAAAGATTATATTGCTTTCGAGCAACCTTACAGCTAAACTTGTAGTGAATAAAGTTCAAAATAAAAACTGAAACTTGGTGCTTTACTGAATATGAGTCAGACTTATGTGTTTGAAGTTAACCCTAGACACTGATTTTTTTTCAATTTTCTATTTTTTAAATGAGATATTGAAACTGTATTTAATTGTGTGGCACATTGTTAATCAAGGTAATGTAGTATCAGTGTACTTCAGAGTAGTTAATGTCAGATTATAATTGGAATGAAAGGCAACTTGATATCTGAGATTGTACAATATCAAAGGACAGAAAGGTCGAAAAACCTCCCGAAGGGGACCTCTGGCCCACAAAAAGGAAAGTGCCAGAGATACCCTTCTCCTTACACTGAAATAAAGACACAAGTTCATTCCTGAGAAAGGCAGCAAGAGATGAAGAAGTGTTCAAACTCCTGGAAACGATTAACACTGTAAGAAGTGCATTAAACTGCAGCTGTGACAGAAAACTTCTTCTCTTCATTCACATTCTTTAGTATGTGATTTTACTTAGCAAATCCTGAAAGTGATGGTTACCGTTTTTTAGGTGGTTACCGGAAGATGTGTGAAGGCAAAGGATACAAAGCAAATCAGCCCAAGGACTGTTCCCAGGACACAGCCCTATCCCCCGTGCCACGCTGCCTTAGGGAAGGGAAAAAGGCGAAGGGAATATGCACAACCCCCTTTCCTACTCCTGCTCTTATTCAGCCAGCACCAGACAGAGGTAACACAGTGCCTACACGACGTACTGAGGGTTCATCTGGCTCACTGGTGAGGCTGCCAGCACAGTGCTTTTACCCTGAAGGGGCTGAAAATATTTGACATCAACAACTTGATCTACTGGGATTGTGACAGCAGGTCGGTATCTTTTTAGCTCAGCGTGTCAAACTGAAGAAAATAGGGAAAGCAACATGGGACAAATGCTTTGACCTTACAGCACTGTGCTACAGTGATGAGATACTACGAGTGTTATCATTTTCCCTGCTAACACTTGCCAGGAGCAATACCTTCTGCTGTACTTAGGACTGGTCTCGTTTATGTGCATGTTCTGCTACACACTGCCAGAGAAAGTTGTTAATATTAACAGTTTGTTTCTAAATATTCCATCTATTCCATTCAGAAATGTACAAGTCACTCAGTCAATTGAAATAACTTTCTTTTCAGATCAGATAAACGACATGTAAACTTAAAAGATATTTTTTTTAAGTCAAAAGTCATTTTGTAAAGACCTTGAAAAATAAAAATTGCCAAGGAAAAAGTAACTCCAGTGCATTATTCACACATGAAAGTCACAACACAGTTTCCTTACCAATACTCAACGCAAAATTATCTGATAGTGCATATCTTCAAGTGTCAGACAGGAGTGTCACACTGTTTAAGAGATTCTCCTCGTTGTATTGCCAGCAATAGCCCGGGCCTGCTGCACAGTGAAGTAGTGTACCTGAGCAATACACAGGTTTCTGCCTGCCCCCCACCCCTCCTATCAATACAGGCTACAATAAGAAAAGAGATTTTACACAAATATCAGTGTCTAAAACAATTTTACATAGTATTAGCATACAAAGATATTATAATATGCATAGTAGTAATTATTAACCATGAGTACATGGTTAAATAATAATAACACTAAGCTATTCTAAATACTTGCATGTATGTATGGCAGAAGAGTCTTGGTGTCACAGTTGTACCATGGCACAGCAAATCTGGAAAAAAACAAATAAATTTAGGAATTTTGGAAAAGAATAGTGGGTTTCTTATACTTCCTGATTAAATATGTTATTTTCAAAACTCTTTTATATCAGTTGTTATGCTATTATGTAGCTAGAGCACCATAAATAATGTGATAAGTTCAGAGATCTGAATCCATTAATGGAAGAAGTGTGTGTGATATTTACATCTCCTTTGGAGAACGATATTGAGAGAGCAGGACTACTGAACATTAATAAAAATATGGTGCTCAGTTTTCTAAATATATATACTGAGGTGCTTCTACTGTTAATTTCAGCGTGAAATGAGTTGTTAATCATAAGCCTACAGCCAAACCCCCAGTACGACCAACAGAGTCTGCAAGCGACAGGAATTTATATTTAATTTGAGGGTTTTTCCTGCCTAAATTAATCATGAAAACAGAACAGTCAATACATCATTTGAGGTTCTCTAGCATTAAAGCTGCCAGAGTTTGTCCCAGATCAGAAAACACCACAATGTAACTTAAGCCATGAGTCACATGTCCTCATCAGCATCCAATGCTAAAAGCCACAAAACAAAAATTCTTCACCTGTACCATGAAGTACTCCCTGGAAGTACTAAAGGAAGTATTTCCTTTGGGAATGAAGACTTGAAGGCCAGAGTTAGCAGTACCTTTCTCAAATACAAATCAGGGAATTAGACCTTGTATTCGCAACTAATAATTGAACCTCTTCTAATGCAGAAGAACTTTATCCCACTTTCTAACAGTGAAACAATGCATTTTCATAATTTTACTGTCACAGTGAATATTTCTATGTCCTGATAATGTGAAATACAATTTTTTTTCCCTAAGAGGAGAGAGCTATTTTTGCTATTTACCATGGGTTTAGGTCGACATATTTTATTTACATGTTGTTTCTCCCCCTCTGAGGTTTCATACTGATGGTCCTTTGAGGAAGTTAAGTACCCCAAAGCACTACCTCTTTCAGTGTTTTGTTGAATTTGAATTAAGTTTCCCTGTAGTAAGTTACAAAATTGTTCAAAATTGACTCTAGGCATCGTAAGAACCCTAAAGCTTCTAAGGGAGTTGTTTAAAGCTAAAAACTGAATATTTCCTGAAGGAAAACTACATGTCAGATTTATATTATAATGTGTTATTGTGTTCTTGTTCTAATTGGGTTTGAAGCCAAAATGCTGTTGTTTTGCAAATGCTCCTGTTATTATTATTTCCACACAGAAACCCAAACAGTGAAAGAGCATAACAAAAACCAGCACCAGAACAAGAGCAATTCTGTCACTTTTTCCATCCATTACCCGTATTATTTTATTATACAGTTTTATGTTACAGAGGAGTATTTATGTCGAAGCACAGTGACAGATTACATTTTACACAAAGTAAAATTACCTTGAGTGTCTAAGAGGAAAATAGTTTATTTTGAAAATTTTAGCTTAGCTTCAAGAACTAGATGAGGAATATGAAAAAGTAAATAATATCTGCCAATACAGGATATATGAATATCAGAACAGTGAAAACAACCAAATATTAGATGCCTAACTGCACTGTTTCTTTAGTCATAGAAATTTCTTGAAGAACAGATTTTTTTAATAATAGAAACTCTTTCATCTTTGAGATTTAACCTTTTGAGACAGAAAGATGACCTAGCAATTACTTTATTTTGCTTTATAACTTTGTAAAACTTTTCCCTTTATAAATTATGTCTGGTTACCATATAATCCATGTATGTCTATACAAATAAATGAAACTGTGACAGGTAATGGCGACTTCCCCAAAGCAAATAAAAAGCAAAAACCTCACCAAACCCTGCCACAATTATCCTCCATCTTTTAAAGTAACACTATCAATACTTAGATAATGACATTTTAAAATATTTAAATATTTTATGAAATACATGAAGAGGTCCCCACACGGAAGGGCATTTGAGCTGATGTGAACAATTGGGAGTTAATGACCTGGATTCTCAGTATGGTCCAACCTCGTAGACGAGGAGAGCTGTTATGGCTCCAGGGCTGTACGCACATGCAGCCGGGACACAGAACGGGATGAGGAGCCTCAGCTGAACACCCCTTACCTTCTTCTAGGGAAGTCCTCCTACCGAGTGATGTTTCACACCAGAGCCAGTTCCTTCACTCAAATGACACGTTAGCTGAGCTTTGGGTACCTCACCGAGCCTGGGAAGGTGCCAGTAGAGGCACAGTGAGACTGTGCCAGGCTTCGTTACTCTGGGATACAGCACAACACTCAGACCCTAAACATGCAAACCAGCAGAAAAATCACTACACTCAAAACTCCAATGTTGAAACTATTCAGATTCTTGAAACAAACATTTAAATTGTAGTTTACTGAACAGATTCAAATTCTCTTCTCTCAGTGTCTACATGTTTCTGCACTACAGGAAACAGATGGCCTTTGACACCAACCAACCTCTGGAAAGAAAAAGGAAGGGAGTTCAAACACAAGTCAAATCAATGAGTATTTCAGGTTGCCTGTTTGTACAGAAATCCTTTAAAAGCTGACGTCTCAACCCAGTCTACACAGAAGGAACACCCACCCCAAATTTTAATTCTCAGTAGGAAAATAACAGAAGGGTCAAGTACCAGTTTTACCACAGTTATAATGTACTTCAACAGTATAGAAAAGGCTACATTAGAGGAGACTTATTTTGGTGTACAGCCATGCATACCAGTTACTTCACAGCACGGTTAAAGAGTCCATGGAAAAGTAATTGAGAACACTTGTAATCTAGGTTATATCTTACAGGAACAACATTTCAAATCACTGCATGGAGGCTAGCATAGATCCTGAACATGCTTATTCCATGGGCTACCAGTATTTTCACACAGTTAATATAATTCAGGATGCTTTCATTTTCATTTTAACATCAGACAGACTTCATTGGGTACAGAAAAAAGTTTGAACTATAAGATTTGTTCATATTATATAAACTATACAGTAGTGGGCAGATTGTATGATGTGATGGTACCAGTATAAAAGGCCTACAAGCAAGCCAACATGTTTCATGCATTAATCAGGTATCAGTGGGTTATAGAGTTCATTAATAATTACATCTGTTATCAACTGATAAACTTTATTAGAAACAGAAGATGGGTTTAAAAAAAATCATAGATATATATATATGTGAGATAAAATACCTTTGTCTGATATCTTCTATAAAATGCTTGTTATTTCAATGAATTACCACAAAACTTTTCTTTCCTTTTCAATATACGTGCCATTAGAATAAAGCATAATTTCTAAGGATGTTTTCTTTAATTGAAGTACAAAAGTACTTTTCCCATTTGGAAGCTAAGCACAATAGGAAGAAGGAAGTTTACATGCTGGAGATTTCAAGCAAGGATCAAAACATTGTTCCTCATTGTGACTCATAACCAGGAATTCATAGCTGATTCCTGTTAGGCTGCACTTCTGACTCATGTCCTCTCACAAGGTATGCTGCAGAAGATATCCTGAAAGATGTAAGACAGTAATTCTCAAATATACCAAAGAGACTTATAAAGCTGAGCCATTTCAGTCTCCTGGAAATGACTAATGAGAACTGTTTCAGCCATTATTTGCAAATATTTATTCTCCAAGGCACAAGGCCATCATTACCAAGGTTTTAGCAATGCCAGTACTGGGTAGGCACATTTCCCAAACATTTTGGACCTATTCATATTATGTGGCACAAAGAAAAGACAAGCCACTACTGTGACCTATATGTATATAGATATATGTAGGCATTTAACATATTTTAATTAACTTAAAAATCACTTTGAACTTCCAAGAAGGACCAAATTACTTTTTTTTTTAACTCATCTTCTGTTGTTGTTGTTGTCTTTTATTTGGTTTTTTGAGTTTTGTTTTGGTTTGGTTTTTGTTTTTTTCTTTAATCTTCATTAGCACAAACTCAAAACTTATTCTGGAAGGTAGAATAGAAAGCAAGCTGTTCATTAAGCAGACGAGAGACTCTCCCATTACAGCCTGCCCATGAACACTTTTGACATATGAGAGAGAGCACTTCATAGACGTGTCTCATTTCTGTCTCCTGAAGACCATCTATCAATTCTTCTTGTGCTTTCTTGCCTCTTTGTGTATGTGTCCTTGTCCAGGACAGGCTGTCCTGGCATTTCAGTCAAATCCACGCTTGGGAATCCCTTCTTTCCTTTTCCACATCCTCCTGTATCAAGTAAGCAGGTAAATCAGGTAGCCCCAGTCTCATGAGCTACCTGTCTGATATAAAAACTGTTTCTCAAAGGAACTCAAAATGAGAAATGGACTTGGAGTCCTACACAGTGATCAGGATTCTACTGTGACATGTGCTGTAAACTCCTGGAAGTGAAAAAGATACTCTGGCCTAAAGAGCATGTGGCCTTCTAGCACACCTACACAGCAAAGACATCAGAAGGAAGAGAGTCTAATGACAAGAGGGAGAGTAGCATGAGGCAAACTAAAACCTTGGATGGGTGTTCTGTCCATGACAAAAATCTGAATTATACTTTCTAACTACACTCCACAGTCCTCTAAAAACCTCCCCTTCTCTATAAAGTGAATATTTACTCTTGGGACCTACCACAAGAAGCAAAACATGGAACAAACTACAGAGAGGGCAGTGATCACACAGAGAGCAGCAGATCCACATCTATGTAAAAAACTGTAGAAACAATCCTACTGGTTTTCACTTCGCTGTTCTCAGAAATTTTCTCTGGGAAATAGAACTCACCCCTCATAGCTTTAACCCCTTATTTAACTCTCCCCATTAATAGTCACTTCATAATGAAAGTCCAGCTCTGTAAACTACAATCCAGCATCCTTGCTTTGCTGTTAATGGCAGTGTCACCTGGAGAGCACATCCCAGACTACGCGAAAATATTTCCTCCATAACACAACCACAGTTAGTGAACACAGTTAGATAAAACTGCCTTGTAGGAAGTTTGCCCACTTTCAACAAGATTACACAAGGCCGTTCTTTTCATAACCACAGTGTAATCTGAAAAAATAACTTTTTTTCCTGATGAAATTTAACCTTTGGTTCCTAGCAGTCAATGACGCAAGACATAAATTTCAAATCAAGTCATACCAGAAAAGAAAGGATTTATAGTAATACTTTAACTTCACTTGTGATATGACCACTCACATTAACCGCTGAGGGAAGTTTCCAGCCTGGCCGTCCCAGAGGCCCCTGGCAGCGATGCTCCCAGTGCCGGAGTGCCACCGCTGGGACCCCTTCCCAGAGACGGCTCCAGCGGCCCGAGGGAGCCCCCACTCGCGGTCAGCCCGGCTTTCCTCGCCGGTTCTCCCCAGGTTTCCACGGCAGAGTCTCAGGTGTCTCGTTCCCCCAGGCCGTTTATTCACGGCGCAGTAAGGCAGGCACAGCTCGAGCGGAGGCCTCTGAGGAGGGGCCCCTCACGCAGGAACCCCTGGGCTTTTATCCCCTCACAGTCCGTCCGCACCCAGTCTCGCTCCGGCTCCAGCTGTGTCTCCCAGTGTCCATCTGCCTGCTCACACTTCGTGAGGCTTCGTGCCCTCTGTTGTGCAAAGGTTGGCCCTTCTCAGCCTCTTGTCTCTGTGGCTCCCGCCCAGAGCTCTCTCTGCACCTCCGACTGCAGCTGAAACCGAGCTGCTGGGGCCAGCAGCAACCACGCTGGTGCACACGGAGCGCCTTTGCCGAAGATTCCCTGGAGAAACACCTTGTCCGGATCAGAGGACAATTTTTGTCAGCTCTCCCTCCATTCAGGTAAATGGACATCTGGGCCACAAAGCTCTTCGTGCTTTGTGGTGGTTTGTATTCGGAGGTCAAACCAATTGATTAAAATGGCAACCAGCAAGTCCATATAATGTGGTTACAGGGTGGCCCAACAGTCTCCATGTGCACCTCATTAGATCTAATTGCAATGAAGTGAACTGTAATTCACTGTTAATCTAAAACAGCTGAGAGGATGGAGTTGTGCACACAAAGTGCAGTCAGGTAGGTAATTTCCAGCATGCTTTGTGTCCCTGCACATTTGTTGTTTTTGAAGAGAAAGCTTGCATATTACTGACAAAATGAAAGGCCACTAATTGCTAGATCAGGCTGGAGAGACAAAGGCTTAATACCTAAGTGCAGTGCAATTTTTGCTGGCAAAAAATGTCAGCGATGTGCATATATTAGACATCCATAGGTTTGCTAGAATACTACTCAAATAATTTCAAATCTGTTTGAGGTCCCATCCCACTCCCCAGCCTTCATACTACTGAAAAAACCCAAATATTTCTGCATAGAGAATAGTCAGGAATAGAGTGATCTTCTGCTTAAAACTCCTCTGTGTGTTATACAATGGCAACTTTATTGCCAGCTATTTGTAAAACCTTATGTTCCTGAAGATAGTTTTCTCCAGATTAGGAGAAACAAAACAAAAACAAACTAAATCCCAAACCAAAACAAGCAAACAAAAAAAAATCAAACCGGTAGGCAACTCCTTAAAAACAAACTGGAAGAGAAGTACAGGCATTTCAAGGTTAAACCCAGAATCTACCCTTCGGAGAGCACAGATGTTTACTTCAGCTAGTATCTGAATAGTGTTATATGTTTCAGATTAGGTCTCTATAACTTAAGCTCTTCCTCTTTCTGACCTATCAAGCCTTACTTTGCAGGTCCAACACAAGCAGAACATAAGGAAGAATGGTTCAAAAATCAAATGCCATCACACACACTAATTTTATGTAAGACTGATAAGCTTAACCACCTAAAAACTTGAACCAATCTAGCTGAATATTCATAACTTGGTTCCTAACTGTGCTACTGAGTAAAACTGCATTTCATTTGACCACACTGTGAGGCCCCAAATCATGGAGTGGGACTCTGCTGTGCTGGGCAGCATGAGGACAGAACCAGTCCCTTCCCAGGGACTGCACAACAAAACATCAGACTGCACAGAACAGAGGGATGTAAGCAGAGACAGGTGCATAAGGAATCCAGGGAAGCAAGAAATACAACATGCCCAGAACATCCCCCGTCTGACATTTCTTCTCATTTCTTTCACAGGCATTATAACAAGGGAGAGTTTTAAGGACTTGAATTTAATGAGGTCATCTTTTAAACGTTTACAGCAACTTTCAAGTGTGGGGTCAACATAGAAGAAAGCACAAAAGTGCTTGTTTGAAAATCGAATTAGTGGGCAATGAAGGTATAATGGAAGGCAGGAGCTGACAATTCAACAGAAGGGGAGGACAGACTACAACGCACTCATAACATACAATAGAGATATGGGCTTTGTTGCAGCATTCACTTGGACAGGATGAACTTGTCAAGGCCACAAAAAAACCACTTCTATGTCAATTGAGACATAAGACGTTAAGAGCTTTAACAAGAGTTCTGAATGTTTCACCATCAATTCAATCATCTGAGAGATGTTACTCAAAAAGGAACTCCAAGAGTAGGATGAAACTTAGTTAGGAAGAGGTCTGAGGTGATTATGATGAATCTGGGCCTCCATAAGAGGCAAGGGGGCAGAAAATGAAAGCTAAGAGGGGAAGGCCTCAGGCAGAGGAAAAATGTCTGAGAAAGTGTTCTGGTTTAGTCACGTACAGCTGGATCAGTCAATTCCATTAGTTAGAGGTAATTAGATTATGAAAACATAGAAAAAAGTCCAGAGGTGACATCTTTGTTTAGATCCCAGGCTCAGTAGCTTGGACATGGTAGCTGAAATAGAGTTTGTACACAAGATTACTGTACTTTTTCACTTAATAATTTAAATACATATGTTACTTAAGAGCTGGCCTGCACACTTATTCTTATGCTAAAGCAGAAGTTGGAGATTACATTTTTCAGCTTTCTCCATTGCTTGGAATTTTTTCTTAAATCAGGGGAGCAAAAGATGAGGCAAAAGATGATGTATGAAAAATATGTCCATGAGCCTGCAACTATACTTGTTAATCATCACAATAATGTGTAAAAATAGAAGCTGACAGTATGTAATATTGATGCACTTACTTGACAGACAGGTAGATAATTAATTTTTAAGAAGTGTTCACTCTCTAGCCATGAGAAAACATTTCCATTTACAATATGCCAAAAAAATATTAGTGTTACCAAAGCACTAACCACGAGTGTACGATGGAGGAAGAGATCCCTCCCTGCAGCCCTCCTAAAGTGCTTTGATCCGCTGTGCTTCAACTGACCATCTTCACTGATCTTTCACCTAAGAGGAGGATCTTTTATACCACTGACAAATGTTTATGAGAGAAAAACACAGGTATAAACTGGAAGGGGAATTGAGCCTAAAGGGTGTCAGCTGCCAAGGTGGGAAGTTTAAGTGGTTGGCATTACTGTCTGAACCCACTGCTTCTTGAGCTCTGACTGTATGTTGATTGCATTACTCCAGGAACAACAGAGAGAACAAATCTGATATACCACTGTATCATACTATAGCTTCTTTATAATTTTCCCTGTTCGGTTCTTTTAGGTACAGTGCTTTAATAGGTAAAAGTGTCCCTGAAGACATTAAGTTGCAAAATAGCTAAATACTAGTTACCTAGGTTGTCCCCAGAAAGGCTGTGCTTTGCATTAGATGTTCTGATTATGAGCTCTATATTCATGATTTTGTTCCTTTGTTACTGATAAGCAAATTGCCAACACACTGTAAGAATACCTTATTAATAATTCTAATTACTTATAGATTAATCACATGATCATCTAATGAACATATGATTACATTCATATAGGATTAGCTGCTCCAGTCCATGTAGAAGGTTAAAGTGCTAAGACATAGACAATAGGCAAAAATAATATTTCAACTCACTAACTGTACTCTGGGAGAAACAGAAAGAACTTGGACAAGCTGTGTTGCTGCTTGAATCGCACATGGCAGTGAATAAAACGTCTCTCGCTTCCTATTCCCTTTCAAGAATTCAAAAACTTTCATTTAGATGACATTACTGTCCCAGACTTTTCTAAGGCCCTCTTTGAAGGCTGCTCCACCTATTCTTTAGAATCTTAATTTCTTCACTTGCTTTGAAGGCTTGATTTAAAGCAAGGAAAATCTATTCAATGGTTTGGCTAGTGAAGTTCTGATCAGCCCCACAAATTTACTTACATCCTATAGCTGAGGGCTCTGCACTCACGTGTGCAGAAGAGTAGTGCAACACCTACACAGAATTAATACTACAAAGATATTGAGAGTGTTTATATGTTAATAGAAAATACAACAGTGTTCCAAGTAGAAATAAATGCATAATCAGTTTGTGATTTACTTGCAAGAGCCTGCTTTTTACAGTCAAAAGTAAACCCATAAATTCCTTGCTCTTTCTGGGACAACTTACAATTTAATATCTTTTATTTCTTTTTCCCCCTTAATATTAAAGAAAAATTACCCCTGAAATGTCACTTGATTGATTGTAATGGCCAGCTGCTACAGTCTCAATGGAAGTATAAGAACTGCTGCCTAAGGTGCACTGAAGAGTGCCAAGCCTCACAGCAACTCAGCTCATCCTAAAAAGCACCAGTATGGAGTGAAAACTGCAATGTAAAATTCTCCCAGAGACCCATTATTTGCAAACCATTGACACAAACAGCTCCAGTCCCCCCATCAGTGGATAGCTGGGGAGCTCTTCATCCACAGAGCACCGCATGCTCGGGAACTTTATGAACTACAAGTCCTTATGAAATTTTGGCTAAAGAGGTGTTCTTACAAATCTGAAATAATTTTTTCTTACCATCCAAAAAGATCATTAATATGTTACAATGTACACACGGTCCATCTTGATTTAGGATATTTTTATAGTAGAAAACAAGCCTGCTATTGGATAAATATTAGAAAAAATAAAATATCCAGGACAATCTCCCAAAGTTTCTAGGTACCCTTAAAGAATAGCATAACATATTCATAAATTATTGGAATTAAGGGGGAAAATGAATCTATGACTTGGACTTCCCAGAAAACTTAATCACTGAGGATTTTTGAGTTAGAAGTCCTTGTGAAAAGGGATTTATGTGTAGACACTAGAACACTAATATTACTGTACAATGGAGCCTGCTACACCATGGTCCTTCATGTCTTAACCTTCTGCAGAACTTTAAAAAATGCAAGTTATTAAGGATAGGTTGAACCTAATCTGATTAATTGATTATAACCAACATTAAACATGAGTAGCTGATGCTTCTATCAGTGATTCTAGTAAATATTTAGAATACAGCATTTTCTTACTTTTTTACCCATTTTTAAATTAAATCTGTGTCTGCCTCTCTAGCTTGTAGAATTAACACTAGCGATAAAAATAGTTATTGATATATCATTGACTTAAAATTACATAGAAATTCAGGATGGAGACACAGAACATCTTGGATAGTTTTTAGACTAGAAGTGCATTCTTCACAGTTCCACTCAGAGAAATTTTTATTTCAATCTCTTTCCTAAGAATCCCCAATGTGACATCTATTACACCACTTGATATGATTTTCTTTAGTGTGCCTGAATGGCAAAATACTCTACTTTTGCTCAGCTCCTGCTACATTAGAAATTCAAGTATAGTCTTCTTCCACGTACCCTGGAGTTGAGCTCAGCTCTGTGATGGGAGCAGGCAACACTCACAGCTTATGGTGTGAGGATTTTGCATGTTACTACACACAGCTCAAGCAATTCACCATCCTTTTTAATGTCTGAGTATTCTCACTGTATGTACCATCATCTCCTGGGACAGTAAGACTGATGCAGAGATAGACAACAGG
>VZRE01011158.1:861443-950192 GCA_013396775.1 Cephalopterus ornatus | reverse complement strand
TGAAGAGATCGGTACCTGCCCCTCTGCTTTCTCTGCTGAGGAAGTTGCAGACTGCAATGAGGTCTCCCCTCAGTCTCCTCCAGGCTGAACAGACCAAGTGACCTCAGACGCTCCTCATCCGGCTTCCCCTCAAGGCCCTTCACCATCTTTGTTGCTGTCCTTTGGACACTCTGTAAGAGCTTAATGTCTTTCTTATATTGTGTCACCCAAAACTGCACACAATATCCAAGGTGAGGCCACACCAGTGCAGAGCAGAGCAGGACAATCCTCTTCCTCGACCAGCTGGTGATGCTTTGCCTGATGCCCCCCAGGACAAGGTTGGCCCTCCTGGCTGCCAGGGCACTGCTGACTCAGATTCTATTTGCCATCAACCAGGACCCCCAGGTTACTTTCCCAGTGCTGCTCTCCAGCATCTCATTCCCCAGTCTGTACACACAACCAGGGTTGCCCTTGTTAAAACTTCACACATTTGGTGGTTGCCCATCTCTCTGATTTGCTCTGCAGTGCCTCTCTGCCCTTAAGGGAGTCAACAGCTCCTCCCAGGAATACTCTTGCATAGTATTCCTTCAAGTTCTACGCCCAAGTCATTAATGAAGGCAATTTTTCCTCCTGAATAAATTGCTAGAAATTAGATGACTCTCTGGACTTCCTATTGCCTTCACAGTTTGGGAGGGAGGCAAAGCAATGTCCAAAAATCTCCAGCTGAGACCTTACTTGCATCATCTGTGCCAAGTGTTAAAACCTTGTCATGGTCAAGATATTGCTGTGGCTTTTCTCATTACCAAAAGAGTTGTTATGCTGTCCTAAAAAGAAATTAGGTTAATTTTTCAAGTCTTGTTCAACACGTAGTAATTGTCACTTGTCATCTTTGAGGTGCTTTCAAAGAGTCCTGATTATCCTTTCAAACATTTGAAGGAAAATTGAAGATGAGCTGCCTAGTTTGTAATGTACCACCTCCATACAAAAAAAGGAAAAAAAAATTGAAACAGCACTATCTGTTGTCTCCACAGTCTTTTGATTTCCTGTGCTCATTAGAAATAACTGCTCTAATGGGATCAATTTCAAAACAAAGTTCATCAAGCACAGCTAATTAGTAATGGTTGGGTGGTTTTCCCACTTTCTAAGCTTTCTCTAGGCTCCTTTTTACCTACTTAGGTTAAAGTCTTAATTGCACTCATAACTGGTTATCTGACCCTTTTTGCAAAAGATTCTTGCAAATCAGATAATATGACTTCCGGGTATCAGCTAAAGAGGTGATGTCTTTGCCTGCCTTCTGGGAATTGTATCACCACTTTCTTGTGGGTTTTTGTTTGTTTGTATTTAATACTACTGTGTTTAAAATAAATAATTTTTTAATTTTTCATTCAATTTCATCTCTTTGTCTCCATGTACTCTTGTCATTTTTTAAATTTCTTTTTCTACAGGCTTTTGACTTGAGTTTGGTATGAATAAAGAATTCACAGTTTACCCAAGTCAGTGGTCTATAATTTCATTCCTCACACTGAAGTTGTTTGAAGCCATGTCCTTGATCTAAAGTTTCTAACTTTTTTCCCCTTTTATTTTTCAGCCTATGCTGAAGTTCTTCAGGTACTGAAGTCTGATTTTGTCAGTGTGGAGAAGGGAGATTGAGGATGTCCCCTTTTGAAATAAGTTCACAGAGATTTTCTTCAAAAACCTGTAGTTCTTCCTGTATTTTAGACTACTGAGCAAGCATATGAATCTCTGATAAGTAAAGCAAGATTTCCATCAGTTCCCCATTTTTAATAAGCCTTGTCTCATGATTTGTATTCTGGTCATAATACTTCTTATACTAGTTGACTTATAATCTTGTTCATTGTATTAAGACTTTCATCTTATCCTCATCTTTAGTGTGTATTTATACAACCATCTAAGACTGATTTCATTCACTCTTCTCTCTCATTGCTTAATTATTACTATATATGCTAATACTATATTAGCATATGTATGCTAATACTATATTAGCATATGTATACTAATAAATGCTTCTCCTCATTTTAGGCCAATGTTCAGGTTGCCTTATTGTTTTCCTGTATACATTTCTAACTGCCCCATTCAATCCTTATTTAAAATACTCCTCACTAGGTTAAGAAATCAGTGTGCTAGATGGAATCTTTGTCTAATAGCTTCTCTAGGTAGGCTTGTCCCCAGAGGTGTCCAATATCAAAGAGTTAAAAATGCTATATCTGAGTGTTATCAGTTCAGTGACCTCTCCCATGCCACTTTCAACAATAATTAACAGTGCTGTTTCAAGGAAGATTAAAACAAATGTGCTCATGGAATTGCATTGAATTGATGCAGCCAGTTTAGTTCACATTTGGGATTATAAAATTCAAGCGCTTTAGGAGGTTTACAAATTGCTTAAAAGGCCAGTTGGATGTAAGCTTCTGAAAACTTTTACTTATGTGGTCTTTTTACTTTGTGGCATGTTTTAATACTTTGTCTTGAAAACGCAACATTGAAGAGCATCTTCTAAAATGGCTTTACTTTTCTGCAGTTTTCAGTGCAATGAGTTCAGCAAGAAAGTTGTTGCTACAGGCAGTACAAACTGGAGATCAGGCCCTGGTTCCAGGATAAGTTTGGCATTTGATCTTGCGCAAGTCACTTAATTTCTTTGTAGCTTACACTGTAGCTGTGGTCTGTAAGATGAGTGCAAGGATTGCATCCTTTTTTGTAAAGCACTTTTAGAGCTGTGCTCAAAGGCACCATGTTTCAGTGGTAAACAACACCTGCAGCAGTTAATGCCTTGACTTCGCACACAAAGGGGAACTCTAACACTCTGCCTCGGAACTGAGTTCACTGCAGCTGTACATACTTTTCCTCCACAGCACAGGTTTCCTGCAAGTTAAAGTTTAACTTTGGTGAGGAATAATTCCAGTCACAACTGGTTGCAATGATTTAGCCAGTAACTGCCACATTAGGGATATAATTACACAGAGTTCTGTGGGGTTTTTTTAAAGATTCTCATGATGGATCAAAGCTATTACAACTTAGCATTGATTTCCTGTTTCATACAACAGATGCTGTTACATAGTTCTCTGCCACACTAAATTCATCAGGATACTAGGTATTTTCTTGTGTCTGAATTAAAGAACTCTATTTCAACTGCTGCTGCTTAACACTACTCTTGTAAATCTTGTAAATAGAGTTGCTCCCCACTTATGAGGGGGCAGCAAATATGCAAATATTGCTTAAAGAAGAATGATGTTACAGCTTATTGCCCCAAATGTTAGGATAAGTGCCTCACGCTCTTCTTCACCATAGCCTTGTCTCTTAGAACTGTTCCATCTTTACCTTGGAGAAGAGATTTAATAAATTAATATGAAACATCATCTAGATTTAGTCATCTGACTCTATGCAGAAATAAGTATCTGCTGTAAATTGGAAGAAGACCAAGCTCTGAATGGGTCTCTGAAGGCTCAGTCGATGGTATAGAAAGTCTTGGCTCATAACTGAGCTGCAGAAATCCAATGCCTAAAGCTATGCTATAAATCTCATCTCCCTAAAATATAGATCATGCAGTAGTACATTGCAGAGCTGGTGGGAGAAACAGTTCATTACTACCAGTGTTGACCACCAGTATTTGTGTGTGTTAAGGGTATGAATATGAGATACAATTAGTCAATAAACTCGAAAGAATGTGTGGTTAAAGCCTCCAGCTTCAAATTCCAGAGGTAGGCAGCTGATGGAAGAACTGCATGATAGCACCGTGTCATGCCAAGAGTCAGTTTCTTAAACAAGCCAAAATGCAGTTCTTTGCCTTTTAAACTAACCACCTAGAAAAGCTGAGGAGGTGTTATCTGCAAAGTCTCTGCTGATTAATAGTCACCATTTTGTTACCTTTACTTTTCGATCATGCGGCCTTTAGTAGCCATAACCTGCCTACTGTGTTTGTACACAAATGGTGAGATAGTTGGGGACCCATAGGAAATCACAGTCAGTCCCTTTTATTTCATTGATATATTGCTTGTAGTTATATATAGAAGCAGAGCAGGCTGAAACTTTTCAATGATACTTTTTTGACAAAAGAAAAGCAAAACTGCCAAAACCTAAAACTTTTTGTCAGAACGTGTTTGATAACCAGCTAATTCTTGCTTTATCTCTGATATCCCAATGTTTTCTCATCACTGAGAAATTATGTCTCTTTATTAAGGTAGAGGTGTCTTAAAGGGACACCTTGTATTTACTTCATGTATCTTCTTGGATTTCTTTCATTATAAGTGATTTTCCTGTTAATGGAGTATTTTGAAGTAAAGTTCATTACACAAAAACTTGAAATGAATAGATGCCAATAGCTCTGAGTCTTTTCACATAAGACAAAATAAATCTGGAGAGGAATCTACTTCAAGAGAACATACGTTGGGAATGGCACTAAAATCTAATTTCTTAACCTCTTTTTCTTAAGGATAGAAGCACAGCACTCGCATCATGGCCAGATTTCAACATACTTTTAGTTCTCTACTGGTCGTAGAAAAAGATTCTACTTGTCTTTCTCTGGACTACTGTAGAGAGTTGATAGCTGAGCAAGGTACAACTGATTGCATTTCAGCAATAACTGCTGCTTTCCTCTGTGCCCTCAGCCTTGTACCTTTGTCATAGGATTTTAATGCCTTTGGAAGGTGATGTGCAAGCCTAAGGTTTTCTGTATTTAATGATATTTCAGTTGCTGGTTCCTTGGTATGCTAGATGTGCTCATTTGATGGACAAGTGTGCTAGTTTTCATAAGACCTACTGTAATCAACTTTCAGATGTAATTTGAATCATGTGATGTGTGGATGAGAAATAATAAATGAAAAGTGATATCTTATAAACCTGTGAACTTAAAACCAGCCACTACCAGAGAGAAAGTCTGCCCAGTGGCACTTCATGTAGTAGATTAACTTGTTGAGAGACTAAAGAGGAAATCAAGATTAACCTACTCTCCTTGGTGAACCTTGGAGACTGTCCGAATTATAACAACTGCATTTGCTAGGATGTGCAAATGCTGGGGTTTGGCTGTAAGAAAAAATCCAACAGTCATCTCCTGGTACCCAAAGTGCAAAGAGAGACAACTGCTGCCTCCTTTTCCCCCTGCCCCATACTGTTAGTTAGTATAGCAACAGAATAGAGCTGTTTTCTATTCAAATATAAATAATTCAAAACCTGTTTGTCCGCGCTGATTAGAGGGAAAATTGAACTTTAACCCATTCAATTATCAAACCCAGTTAGACTTCTTAGTCCTCCAGTAATCATGGAATGCGCATAATGCCAAATTCCTCTGCTGCTCATAGTGATAAAGATGGGAACAGCAACACCAGCTGAGGAAAAAAGTTGTCTTTGCACTTGGAAAAGTAAGGATCATCTTGCAGGTTAGCTTCAGGGTAGAATACTGAGCATTTAACTGTCACGTAAGAATCCTGACAAGAAAGTAATCTATTGGAATTGCATGCGATGGTGTAGCAAACCCAAAAGCAAATAAAGAAAATCAGAGTTCCTTTACCCAGCATGATTAGTAGGCATGATGATGTGTATGGGGCAATGCAGCAGGATTATTAAGTAACTCACATGTGCAAGTGGCATAATTAAGGAAGCCAGGATTGCATTCCAAACGCAGTAGAACTAATAGACTCAAAAATGGTTTTTTTTCATTCATTGTTTAAAGCTCACAGGGGTGTCTTCCTGCTTCTGCAACACGCTATCATAGAATTACCTGGAGGAAATTGTATTTGAGCTCCCTTCACTGAAATCTCAGCCGACTGATCTTAGTGCATTTGTGGTTTGAGGGGAGGTTGTAGGATGACTGTAGAAGAGTAATTCTGCAGCATTAACTCAGGGTCTGTTCCCTGGGGTTGCACAGAGTAGGGGGTTATTGCAAACTAATTGTCTGGGCAAAAAATAAAGGTTGATTGGATGAAGTTCCCATCCAAAGGGGTGAAGCCCTAACAATACATACCAGAAGCTGGAAGACCATCTGCTGACTGTACAGAAAGGGATGGCTCATGGGAGTGATGCTGCTGCACGAGGCATAGGTACCTGACTCTGGAGTGGAGGCAAATAGGAGTCACACAAGTGGCTGGGTGATGAGTCCAGCATTCCCGGGATCATGACTAAGGGGAACTCTATCGTGTGAGCATTGTGGATGTATAAAGCCACCACCCTTGTTTTTGAACAGTATGTCTAAGGTTCCAGGAAGGAGGAGAGGCCAAATTTTTCTGCCTTGCTGTTGGAATTCCCCTTTAAGACTTTGTCAAAGTCCCTCTGTACAAATTATTCTCTTGTAAGTTCACTAAAGTGTAAGATACCAGTCCCTTAATACATGCTGTGTAAATGCTTCTGGGGAAGAATTAGTGGGGAAATTCTTATTTCAAAACATCTTAAGGCTTCATCTTGGTGAATTAAAAGTTTTGTTTTCTAAAATCAAAAAAGAATTAATAAAAGAAGCATAAAATTGCTACAAACGTAGCCTTGCAGCTCCAAGAAAGTTCTTTAGTGCCTTTAAATGATTTTCGTAGCTGCATAAAAATCTCTACATTCTTTGAAACTTCCGTCCTGTGCTTGAACTCTAGGAGTAGGAGACTAATAATAAAGGTTAAAAAATTTGCAGTCTTGGTAGTGCTGTGTAGATGTAAAAGAATTCGGGACTTGAATCCTGAGAAGTGTTATAAACCATTTACTCTACCAACCTTCCACCTGTCTTGTCAAAGAAAAGTGAGCCAGTTTGCCTTGTAGCATCCAGCTATTTTGTTTTAGTCTGCTGGTTTGGTTAGAAGTCCTCTCCTCTCTGAAAGGAAGCAAGGGAGAAACTGGAATACAAAGCGCTAGGAGAGCAAATAAACTGTGATAGTTTCTTTCTCAGATATTTTTAAGTCAAAATAGTTGCAAAGAAACCAAAACCAAAAAACATCCCCTGGGAAAAGCACCCATTCAAATTATGAGCTTAATAGCTTACAGTTATTAGTTCTCGTCTGAAGAGGCTTGGGCCAGTTCTGTTCATTTATACAGGCAGAAAGTGGAAGTACCTTCAAGTAGCGTAATTTCATGGAAAAAGAAAAAAATGCTTTTTGACAATAGTTGCAGACTATTTTTCTCCACAAAAAGCTTGTTAATTTAAAACCACTTCTGATATAGTAGATTGCTTGTACTTTTAAAAGTTCATAAGGAGGACTTGCCAGCAACAAGTCCTGGTATGAAAAAGGAGAGAAAGAAAGGAATGGAAATCTATCTCAGGAATGTTGTTTGATATCCGGAGGAGCTTAACACAGTCAGATGTTAGGTTTGGGTTCAAATTTGTGGTATTTTGTCTCATGCCAATGGAGAAGTTAAGCTCGAGAGAATGACGGCAAATTTTTATAGGTAGAAAGCGAAGTCAAGCTTTGCTTTGGCGAGCTGAAGTGGTCGGGGGTGGCTTGTCTGTTGTTACGCGCGTTGTGGCCACGAGATGTCACCAGTGTGTGCTGTTCCAAGGGCACCGAGAGACTCGGCTTAACTGGAGGTGAGTCGAAATTTGTGGGCGTGGAGGGTTGGTGTTTGTTGAAAATCGGGCAGATAGCGGGTGAAACCATGGCAGACAGAGGGGCATTGCATGGAATAAAAGCTATATGTTCTTGTTTTGAGCGTTCTTCTCTGATAAGGCTCTGCCATGCGCTTTGTAAACTCTTCCATCCTCTCTCTTCCCTAATTCTTCCCCGGGACATTCACCAGTTAATGCAATGAAAAGTGTGATTTCCTGCACGCTCCTGACCATCCAGAATTGTCTGGGGGAGAGTACGTTTCAAATGGGAGGTTTGACAAACATTCATGTGCTTCACTGTTGCTGGTTTTTACCACTCCCGTGTGCGTGACTGGGTAATGATGGTAACTAGCTGCAGCAATGACAGGGAACAAGCTTCAAAGTCTAAGCAGAGAAATATGCAGTATAGAGTGGCTCTCCTAAAAAGTGAATCTCTAGTCTTTGGCAAGTTCCTTTAGCCTTAGATCCAGAGATTAAGAATGGCTTGAGGAGACGCCCTGAGGTTTAATTATCTCAGTTTTTCAATTAGCTTTCCTTTGATTTAAAGAGAAGCAGCATTAGGCTTAAGGGTAGTGAAAGGCTTTTAAATATGAACAGGAATATTAAATCCTAAGTATTTTTATTTAAAGGGCCAAAAAGAAAGATGAAAATAACAGAAATACTCTCTTTTATAAATTTCATGGTTTTCGTAAATTTATTTTGGTGAAGGTTTTCTCTTAATCAAGGAGAAAGAGGTCTTTTTGCTGAAGTCCCACCTCTGGAAATGAGAGATATGGGTTTACTTCAGCTTCTTTTGTGTGACTTTGTAAGCAAGGTTCAAGGAGGAGACGTAAGTAAATGGACAGGAGAAAAGAAACTCAGTAAGGGTCTGTTTGAGGAAACCACGTGCCCAGACCCCTTTTTTCTTTCGATGCCTTCATCTCCTGGCCTAGCTGCTTTAGGTCAGGTCTGTCTCCTAATATTTAGCTCTTCTTGAAGCAACACTTGCTATTCTTTACCTCTTTTCCATTCTACCAACAGAAAATTATCTAATGTGTGGGCTGCTTATCAGTGCTTGTTATGCCTTATCAGTGCTCATTATGCCATGCTGTATGTCCCGGCTACTCTCAAAGAGGCATTTTTTTCCCTCTTTTGATTGTTGTTGCTTTTCACTCTTTTAGGGCCTCTCCAAGACTTTTAGATTTGCTTCATTTTGTGGAGATAATGAAAAAAACGGACTCTTCTTCTATATGCTCATTTCTAGAAGGAAGATGACACAGGCACTTCTGTTAAACCATGATTCTTTCCTGTCTTATATTTTTCCAGTGCTGAAGTTTCCCATGGGTTGACAGAGAAAACAGAGAACTATCCAGTACAGTAGACCACATGATTTTTCTTTTGTATTTTGCCCAGCACTGTGACCTTCATGTGTCCTTAGAAGCAGGTCAGACTAGTGCCTCTGGCAGCACTTTTCTCTCACCCATAAACAGCAAGCCAGAAAGTACAGAATGCCATGGTGATTAGAATTGGTAATACTGCCTTGGTATGTAATTCCACAGCCACCCAAGAAAATAAGTTTTCATGACTTTCTGCAACTATCTCATCTTTTATTATTGCTTCTGTACATACATTCTATGTAATTTCTATGACTGGTTAATTCTCAGACATGGACATTGCATGCTTTTTGTATTTTTCCTATGGTTCTCAAGAACCGATTGACCAAATGCTCTTAGGAGCATGTCTGCCATCAGCAGCTAATGCTGCAGTTTGTACAGTGCTAACAAACCCTACAATAGAGCTGGAAAAGGCCATTTTTCTTGAGGTGTAATTCTTCTCTATGCAGCAGCATTGTCATTGCCAGTTTTTGCCTGAACTGGTCTCCAACTGCCTCTGTGCCTGTGTGCAGTAACACTCTATTTCAGTAAGTATTCTGGGGGCATATGTCACTCACACCCAAAGTTGATGATTTTCTTGCACATATACTGTGCCTTATGTTGCTTTCTGAGGTGTTTGTAGAAAACTCGCTCTGTCTTTTGGTGTAAAAACATGCAAGGATGATAGCTTCTCTTTAAGCCTTTTAAAGTAGGGAAGTCCCTCTCAGGAGGACATTCCAGCTCCTTTTCTCTGTACAAGGACATGGAGATGAGCACAGGCTCACGAGGCCGATAAGGATGTTGCTCCAGAGTTCACTATGCCTGCACGTCTCTGCTATAGTTGTATTGTTTTCAGTCTTTCTCCTAGTGATATCATTTAGATGACCTTCAAGTTATCTCTCAAATTTTAGTTCTGTTCCCAGAGCCCTGACAAATGCTCTCTATAGCCTTTCATTCTGATCCGCTCTTGTCCTTTCAGGATGCTGTCAATATTTTGTCATCTCTTCCTTCTGGAGGCTGTGATACTTTCTTCCAGGGAAAAAAAATGTACCAGGAACAGATTTTAAATGATAGAGTATTCTGTAACAGTATTTGCTCCATATGGCATATTGGAAGTGCATACTGAACTCTTCTTATCTCAAGTAATGTGTCAGAACCATCAAAGATTATTTAAAAATATTGAGCTTCAACCATAACGATAAGGATGTCTTGCTAGTTGGATGCAGTTATATTTCTCAAATATTTCATATCCTAAATAATTGCTTCAATTACTACTTTTCCTTGCTACAGCTGGTAAACTTTGAAAAACATTTATAGAGTTATTGACAAAGGATATTGCTGGTAGCATGAATTACTGGGCAGTGGAGCACTGAAAATCTACCTGTCACATCAAAGATATCTGAGAATTAATTTTGTGAACATTTTTTTATTCCTTCATTGTATGCATTCTCTAAATCAAATCCGGAACCAATCACCCCTAAAAAAATAAATATATCTGATATTAGCTCTTTGTTCCCAGATGTAACAGACTGTTCTTTTAGCTGTGATTTTGTTTCTGTGTTTCCTCAATTCAAAATCAAATCATTCCCATAGAAGAAATTGGATCCTTCATATCCATTTTCAGTTTTCTGGTTTTGCCTATAAATTCTGTTTTTCTTAGAACACGGGCTTATCTGGATGTAATTCACTTTCTTGTGAAAGAGTTAATTGGTGTGTTTCAGCTCTTGCAGGCAGGGTCCCCTCGCAGAAATCTGCCCTGCCACCTGTGCTGCCTTCTGCTGTACAGCATTACAGTATTTGCTGGATGGTCCTCACTGAACATGGTTCCAAAAATGTGCAAAGTTATTAATTTTCTTCCATTGTTTTCCAAATGCTGCAGATATTCACCTTCCCATGTCTCCCACACTTAATTTCCCAATTCCTAGCAACTGGCTTTGTGAGGTATCTTCTGAAGCTCGCTGCTCTGTGGGAACTGTTTTTCAGTTTCCTTTATCACAGGTGCTTCTCATTGAATGTTTCTCAGCTGAAGGAGCCAGCAGCTTGACAACCTTTTCTGTGAAAAAGCCTATCCCTTGAGCCATCTGGTCACACTGAATCTCTGGTATTTGACTAGGGAATCTGTCACATCTGACTTAATTTAGTCACAAATACACAGCTGTAAAACACTAAAAGAGCTTTTCTGTCACTGAACTTCCAGCAATTTCTTTTCTTTTGGCAGAGAGTATCTCTGAACCTTGTTCCTGACGGAATCGTGGTGCTGCTGGCACCAACTCCCTAAGCCGGCAGGCAACTGAGCCTGTTGCAGGGATGAGTCACTCCATCTTCTCTGTGAGTCCCACTCCTCCTGCAGCTTGGCCGGTGAGCAGTCACGGCTGCCAACAGGGCAAGTCCACCCTGTCCCTCTCCCTACAACCCCCCCTGCCCACAGCCCCAGCCCTTCAGCTCACTGTGGGGCTGTGGGTACCGCTGTGGAAGCAATGTGAGAAATCGCGCGTGGCCTTTTCGTGGTCACGGTGTGCAGGTGCTGTTAACCTTCCCTGACCCGAGACTGACTTGATTTTCTGAATGGTTCACTGAGTGTAAAAATAATTCTAGTATTGTTTGGTCAAAGCCAGCAGTTTATAGAATAGTTACGAGTGCACATGTGTGCAGAGGAAAATGTTTTAATAGGTTACAGAGCTGTACAATGGCGAGAGTGAGTTCAGCAGCATGTAATTAACTGCATAAGATGAAGCTCATAAAAAGAAATACAGCTTGTCTACAAGGCTTCTTTGTAAGTTACAACACTTCCTGTGTTGTAATAGAGAAGTCTTTTAGAAAAAAAAATTATGTGTAACAGTATTTTATGGAAGGACTTGGAACGGCTTCAGTGGTAAGATTATTGAAGATGTGCTGGAAGAAGAAAATCATATTATTTTAAGGGAGGGATTTCTTTTGAGCATTCCTCAGGGACTCCTTTTTGAAATGTTGAAACCCTGTAGTCTGGTTTTCCTGAGCATGGTGTAATAGCTTTATGTGGCATCACAGCACAGTCTTAATCTGAGAAATTAAAAGACACCTTTCTGCAATTAAAAAGTGGAAAATATTTATTGTGTGACTCTTGCATGGTTATGCTGATGTAACACTTAGGATTTTTTTCTCTGAAGGCATGTTTCTTCCCACTTCCATGACTGCTGATATTCTCTGTGAGTAGTGAGATACACAGAGCTGGAGCTGTTGGAGACACACAGAGGAATAACAGGGAATTTTCCCTACTTGCAAAGAAACATACAGTTCCTGATAAGAACTCGATGCTGGAGTGAAAAAATTAGCTGCAGCAAAGGTGAAGGTTTGATGGAGCAGTCACTGGAGATTTGCAGAGTAGTCTGGCTCTCTCTGTCCCTGACAAAAGACAAAACATTTCTCAAGGAGAGGAAAGTAAGGGCAAAGTGGATTTTTATCTACCAGAAACTTGCCAGTCTCTTTTCTGAGCCCAGCTATTTCTTTGGTCTCCACAATATCCTGAGAATGTCAAGTTACATACCAGTGTATCCCTGCGTAATGATTTAAGGCCTGAGGTCTGATGCTATCACTAGGTTTTCCATAATTCTAATCATAGCAAAGCAATCCTTCCTCACTTTTCCTGGCCATCAAGAAGTCCATGCTGCTCTACAGTCCACCTCCACCATTCATTTTCAAAATAAAGAGCTTTGTATTAGCTAAAAGCAATGCTGCAGAGGCTAAAAGGTGCAGAGTCAAATGCAGACGGATAACAGCTTTTTGGTATTTGTCAAGCTGTGTGGCCAAAAAAGCAGCCACTGAAAGATAAACTACCTACCTCTGCCTTCCAGCACTAGGCTGTATGGTGAGGGCAACCCTGGGGCAGGAGCCACAGTGGGGATTGTCCATGCCATGCAGCAGCTGCACAACTGTTTTCTCCTGCATCTACATCTGGTGCAGAGTCAGAGAACTGTACACATGCAGTGAACCACCAGCTATGAACAGTCAATGGGCAGTGCAAGGCTGGAATGCCCTTGATGGGGGCCTTTGGAGGGCAGCAGGGAACTAACTTTTCTGGGAAAGGAAAGATGAGCTGTCAACCACAGATATGACAGGAGAAAAAATTGACATGAAGGAGGAATGCTCATTACCCAAAGGCTGACTGAAGTGCTGAAATCTGAGAAATGCTGTTTGCTTGTAAAATGAACAAAATCAGTACTGTAGGGATTTTATTAAGTTTGGTTTTGACAAGAACCTTTATTCAGATGAAACTGTTTCTCCTGCTGGCTACTTCACAATAGTATTCATGACTGCTCCAAAACCCTCTGTCTTGTGGCAGATGCATGGAATCTAAATATTAGTGGTGCGTTTTCACAATGGTGAATCATTAGATCTTAACGGAATTAATCTGTTTAAGGACTACTAGGGCTGGCAGCTGTCACTGTGATCAATATTTGTTTGTCATCTCTTTGGGAAAAATGCAGTTTATTCATCTCGGAGCAAGGGAGAGAATTGGATTTTCTTCAGATGCAAATAAATAAATAAAAAAGGTTAAATTAAACTCCATGGCTGACAGGAACTTTATAGAGTCCTTTAACACCTTTTTCTGCTTCCTTTTATCTCTGTGCCTGTCAGCATGATGGGCAACATCTTATTTAAATAATCATGAGATGTGGATTATCTTTGCAGTGAGCCTACAATATATTTATTGCTGTCTTCTAAAATGTTGTCCTTTTCCTGTAGAATGATTACAAAAATGGTGCTTTTTGAGTGGCTATCTAACAGCGTCGAAGAATCATCACTTTTTACTAATATAAGCATTAGGTAAGTTAGTGGTCCCTGAAACAGGCTGGTGTTTTTCTCCTGTGCTTGCAGCTGAGCCAGATGGTACAAGAGCACACCTGTACAGTGCTGTGCAGTTCTTCAGCTGGCAGAAAGGTGATTTTTTTTTGTTTATTTCACTACTGCTATTCTGTGTAAACACAAATGCTTTCTAGCAGATTTCTTTTTAGCAAAAATTTTCTTTCTAGTCAGTATGAAGTAATCTGGCAATAGTGGAGGCCAGCTGAGAGGAAGGTGCTGTAAAGTAGTAATTAATTAGTCTAATTGAAACAAGGTAGGGCTTAATGACCTGTGGATCTGGTAGTGGTGAGCAAGGTTGACACAGCTGATGATTATGTTGCCTGAGAGTCAAGGCATCTGTGCCAGACTTGCTGGACTGTGGCTTGGGTTGCTTGTCTTTACTACCCTCTAAGTCCTTGGAACTGGATATTGACAGGTCTCTGGGTTTCCTATGCTTCACAGAAGTTGGTGGGATTTACTGAACTGTAGAAGTTTTAGTCTCCTGTGCATTCCAGGAGAAGGTATGAGGGTATCTGGGCAACTCCTCCAGTGTTCCCTTGCTGAGGGTTTTTGTGACTGGTTTTCTGCTGCTTGTTTTAGGCTGTCAAAGCCTGAATTCAATTCTCTGGCTATAACAGTCCTTAAGGGGGTGTGTGTTTGTTTGTTTGTGTTTGTGTGCACACAAAGTCATGTATTTATCCATGCACACAAAGCTGTGTGTTGGTCTGTGTAAAGGCACACATTGTCCACAGCTTTTTAATCACTTTAAATTCTGAAAGGCCTTCTGCTACAACACTGTAATGAATGAAAAATGCTGCATTTGCCTGTGAACTATCAAGCCAGCCTGTTTTCCTGAGCTGGACATCTTGTTAAAGGATAAGGTAAGTTATTTTTTTTTCTGTAAGAGTAAATTATTTCCTCTGATAGGAAATTATAGAATGGTGTGTTTCCTCTTTAAAAACGTTATAAATGTAAATTTTAAGATGGTGAAATTTCAAGATAGGGAGAGAGAGGAAGGTAGGACAAGGGCCAGGAGAGTAAATGAAGCATTGTTTAAGTGCTAGCTCACTTGTGAGCACAGAGGGAGATGGTGTGCTCTAGCCAAAATGGTGCTGGTTGTATCCTCTTGAGTGGGTTTTGGGAATGGGCCTGGATCAACATGTGTTCCATACTAAACCACACTGACTTCTGCTGATGGCTGCAGAGACTGAACTGCAGAGTCTGTGTGTGAGCACAATAGAAAAACACATGATAAAGCTTTTGTTTCTGCTCATTTCACCTTTCCTAGCTCAGGACCTTGTGCTAGTGGCAGAGTACAAGTCTTGTCAATAACGTTGTTAGAGACTTAGACTTTAGATCATGTATGTACCTGCGAGGTAGGACTGGCAACCATCCAACCCTTTTGGGGGTTGTTTTAACATGTTTGTACATTGCATAGCAGAATGAATCTCAGTGGGATTGCTTAGGCATTATTGCAATGAAAATATTGAATTATAATTACACTAACAAGCACAAAAATGCAATAGATGCTCTTCACTTGAAATTACAGCTCAACAGAGCTCCTGTCTTCAGTATGCTCATCACGCAACTTCTACAGCAGTATCAGTCTTTCTGTGGAGAGTAGAGGCAAAATGAATATTCACGAATTGTTTTAGTTAGGCTGATGCTATTATAGACTCTGTTCTTTCTCTCTGGCTTATTCTTTGAAATGCAAATTTTTTAAAAACAGAGAAATTAAGTGATGATAATCAATCTTTTCTCCAGGGCAGGAGAACTTCTAAAACAATAATTTTTTAAGCCTCTATTCTCCTTAATTACTTTTTTCTTATGGAAACACTGATAATGCTTGTGGGGGGAGGGTATACAGAAGTGTGCATGTATCTGGAAACAAAGCAATTGAACTAGGATCAGAGTAACACTTGCTAGCTGTAGGAAGACATCTAGTCTTTCTCCTGCTGCCTCATTGAATGCTCAAAGTTACTTTTCCTCTGAGGAATTCCAACTAGCCAGCGAAACACTTCCCCTTGTTGTCACCCTCCATAAGTGCACTTACAGAATTGAGCTTAGTCCTTCTGGTACCTTCTCCCTCTGTTTTGCTGACCCTACTAGGTGGTCAAATCCCTAGTAACAAGTGGTGGTTTCTGCTCAGTGATACCTTTCCCTGTTGGAGCAGGGGACTAATGGAGGGGAAGCACAGCTAAAACGGAAAGCAAAAGATGCCTAATAAGGAACATTTGCTGAACTCTGGCTTGTCTTTCATAATTCTGGAGTGCTTTATAAGAAGAAACAGATATAAAACTTGATCTTTTGTCTCTTTCTGTCTGATTAGTTTACCCTTATAAGTGAATGTTGTCTAAAACTGCCTTGTACTTGTTCTTACCTATAAACTTACATTACAGAGGACAAATTCTATTTTCTTGTCACCCCAGAGATGCCAGGATATGTCCATAGATTATATAAACATAATAATGGCAGTTATGGATACTGAACTAATCAGTATTAGAACTAATCAATCAATTTTCAGTAATGTATTTTACAAAGGGGCTCCAATTTGCCACAACCTGTCTTTCTGAAAGACAAGAAATGTGCAAGAATTTTCTTCTACAATGTATAGAAAATGTGGTCCAAAATGGGAGTTAAAAGGGTCCGTTTTGTCATCGTCTTGACTATCATTGCCTAGAGTATTGTGACACAGAATAAAGATTCATTAGTCACTGATAATGTCTTGAGATCCTCTGTCTTGAGGAGAGAGAGTATCTGTTTACAGGAAAAAATGGCCATGTTCTATGTGCACGTGTGGAGGCTGCATTTGTAAGAGTTGTTACTGGTTCTAGACATTGGTGAACAAGTTACCTTTTACCCAAGGCCGGCCTGATGTCAAGCAAAATGTTCCTTAAAAAGAAGTATTTCACAGTACCTTCTCAGTGTGATAACATTTGTATTGGAAAACAAATATATAGGTGTTGCATAGCCTGCTGTCAGGGTCGCGAAGAGAGCAGGAATGTGAGGAGAGATGTATATTTTTAGGTATTGTTGTGGTGGTTTAACTCCAGCTGGCAACTAAATAGCACTGGGACAATTGTGCCTGGCACTACAGCAATGTTCTCTGAAGTGCTGTAGAATTAAGGGAATATCATGAATGGTGTTAGCAACTTGGAGAATAAGCTTCTTAAGACAAGATAGCCAAATTTCATTGCAGGAGAATACAAATGCAACAGGTTTCATATCTTTTCATCAAAAATGTGCTAGTGAAGGGGAAGAAAGGGGAAGGTAGAAAATTAGATAGCTATTTTCTGGTGTGCATATAAGCCGTAAGCTTTGTTTATCCAGTGTGAACTGGTTTGCTAGAACATAAGGCCTCGTGACCTTGTTCAGGTTTCATACTGCTTGCTGTTCCTCTAAGGTACAGCTTTATAGAAAGGAAAGGATTTGTAAAGGCAAATGGAGACTTTGCTATTGTGAAGAAGTTTCAGTTTCCAAAATGTTTCACTCCATAGCATGCAGAAGAAACCCTAGAACAGACAGCTGGAGTGTCCATCCGTCTGCTGTGTGTGCAGACACCGCAAGTCGGAGCAAAGTACTGCGATGATTTAGCTGCAAGTACTATGTTGGCTGTAGCTGCAATCATCCATCCACTGAGCCACCAAAAGGACATTTCTGCTTCTGAATTTGACAGGGCCTGTATCTGTCTCTTGCTCCCCAGAAGCAGGGGACTGAAGGTTTTGTCCCTGCTTGTCCTGTCATTTCCCTCCCCCCACTTCCATTGGAAAGGAGGATTTTCTGGAGCATCACAAAAATGTCATGGATTTTCCTTCTTCTCTCTGCGTTTTCACTGTGTTTATGACTTCTCCACCTTTCCTTTCCTAATGACAGGCATGAGCACCTAGAGGTATTGCACCACAGAAACCAAACCAAGAGCCATTTCCAATACTTGTAGGCAAAAGCCAGCACAGAACTGGTGAACCAATGATGACACAAAGCAGAATCCTGCAGAATTCTGTCACTAAAACTGTGATTAAAGATTTCAGTCCAAATCTCTTTGGACAATTACACAGAAATTTGTTTCATTCAGCCTATCGCCCTGGACCTACAGGCACACACCAGCAGCCAGTTTGTGCCCTGTGACAATTAGCATGCTGAAGTTTATCCTGTTAGAGACGCAGCCTGCCACCAGAGGTACACTCTGCCTCTCCAAATCTATTTAACAGTGACACAGATATTGGGTTCACCTACCATCCATCACTTGTCTTAAATTGTTCGAGAGATTAATATGTTTTATTGCTGGCGTTGGGGGGGCCTATAGTGATCTAAGCCTCTTAAAGGTGCCTTAAAAAAAAAAAGATAAATAATAACAGGAAATGCTGTTGGGAAGTAAGCGGGAAGATGACTATCTCTATATAATAGCAAAGAGGTATAGCACTAAATTTTAAGCCAGGAGTGTGTGATCTCAGGCTCCGATGGGTTGCAGATTGTGGTAGCTATGGCTGCTGTATTGCTGTTTTCCTGCCTGTGGATGCTGGGAAGACTGCTGGGGCTTGCAGCAGAGGGGGCCATCCTTGGGCCTCCAGAGACGATTACTGCAAGCATCCATTTTGTATTGAAGCAGAGGGAAATTTAAGAGATGCCTAAACTTAATTAAACCTACTCATCTAAGTTACTGGAGCTCTGGAGATGAGGTCTTTGTTTTGCACATTGTTTTGCTGTACTGGGAGACCGGGTGCCTTGCCCTACAGCCTTTCTGTGCCTTGCCTGTATCTTTCTGTCGGTGTTTGGGAGGCTGGGGGCTCACTGGCATAAGAAAACAGTATTGTTCTTTGCATAGTAACAATCTAGAAGAAAGAAACTTTTCCTAAAAATTAATTTCTGCCTTGACATACACAGAGCAAAGGGGAACATTTTTTCCCCACGAACTGTTCTGTCTTGAGCACACCAGGTCTGCATTCTGGCAAGCTCTGAAGGCTGTTGTAGTACTCTGCCACTGTGACTATACTAATGTAGCTGCTACAGAGATGTATTTAATGGTCAATTTGTTGAATTTCCCTAGACATTTGGATTTCTAGTGTTGGATTTCAGTGTTCTGATTTCTAAAATTCTGTATCAAAACTAAAACTATAGAAGTGCTCAAGTAGTCTTTTTAATAACATTGGAGCAAAATCATTTCTTCCGAAGCAGAGCAAGGCCTGAAGAGTTAACTCAGAATACTTGCTCTAAGCAAAGAAATAGAGAACTGAGGTTCAAGGACCAGTGGAAGGTAATACTTTGCCAAGGAATGCTAACACACTGACACAAAATAACATAAAGTAAGAACACAGAGAAATAAAAGAGCACCAAAAATGCTAACATATACATAAATAGACATAAGGAAGAGAAACAGGGAGATAAAGGGGAAAAGGAAGGGCCAGAGTCCAGAAACTCCCGCCAAATACACGTTAGAGTCAGCAAAATTAGGAAAAGTTCAAAAGTTTACCTGAAGAAGAAGAGTAAAAAGACGACCCCTGAGACTGAAGTAACAGGAAGTACCACCAGGATTCTCCCCAAAATGATGACCACGCCTCAAACTCCGCCTTAACTCCACCCACTCTGAATATTATAACTGGATGTTGCAATAGTATGACTATGCATGTAAAGATAATGTAATCTCACGCTAAAATTGTATAGTCTGGCTGTTCACTGATTGCTTTGGAACTCTTTTGTCCAGCGCAAGCTGTGAGTTCCCCAACGTTGCCTGAAATAAATACCTCGCTGCTTAAAGACCAAAATTGTGTCTGAGCAGTTCTATAGTGCCTTTTGGGGCATCGCTTCTTGTGAAAGTTTCCAAGATATTTCCTTTTTAGTGTTTTTGGAATGAAAACACACTTTGAAGTCTAGGCATTTCCTCAGAGAGAAGGAAGCTCCTTTTCAATCAGTTCTACAGAGAATGATCCTCTTGGAGCCTTGGAACCAGCTCCCTCTTGTCACAGATGCAGGCATAAAAGCAAAATTGTCAGAGATAAATTAATTTTTTCATGGTCCTCTAATTCTTAAAAGAAATCTCCTCTGTTCCAGCCACTTTCCCAAATTTACTAAAATTAAAGCTCTGTGTAAGTAGAGTCTTAGACATTGAGTCTTCAGCTTGCTGACCTTTTGGCTCTCTTCTGGAGGAGGCGAAGACACATAATGTATTGAAACATCTTTAGGCTGCAGCTCTGGACTCTGCTTCTTTTTTTGCTCTCTGGAAATCTTTTTGCAGGATTGTGAATGACCAGTCATGAGCCAAAAGCACAAATATACTTGGACAAGATAGAGAGGGTCTTGAAAATAGTGTTCTTAAAAAATGATTCACTACAGTCCTAACACCCACCATATCACAAGTAGTAGTATGCCATCGTGACTTTTTTTTCTTAACACCCATTAAAGAGAATCCCTGGCTAATCCTTCAGAGATAAGGAGAAGAATGATGGTAGTCATAGAAACTGCTGCTTAAATATCTGTGTTTTGCACAAACTCCAGAGTATGGCTAATTACACAAGTGATGGAAATCTGTTTCAGCACTGTACAAAAGCACTGCCATTTTATTAGCTTTAAGCAAGTTTGCTGCTCAAAAATGGTATGACTACATCTGTTCTTTAGCTGGGCTAGTTGGTAGCGAAAGCAAGGGGAAATTCTTTACATAGTGCTTGCCATCTATTGGTAAATGGCCCCTTGAATAAATCTTCTTCAAGAACAAAACAATCGAGGTGTCCATAGAAATAGGTGCCTCATACATGTACCCACTGTATCATAAATAGGTTCTGTAAACAGGTCGTGAATCCAACACCATATTTTAAAGCTGCTTTTTCCAGTGAGAGTTCACATCCGTTGCTCTGATAGCTGTAGATCTGTTGTGTCCTTGTAGCTTCAGGATGGGACAAAGGACTGATTTTCAACACACACGTAAATCATGCAAATATTACAGAACGTTACTTGGAGTAACAAATATGGGGATTGAGCATGTTTAATGAGCCTTTTGTCTACAAGGGCTTCAGACTTCCTGGGCTCTTGCTAGTTTAAATTCTCTTGCATAACTCAGTACAGCTGGTGAACTACTAAGCAGAGTTTTACAACATCCCCATACCAGCAGAAGGGAGAGCCCAGCAGTGCGGCTAATGAGGCCAGAGCCTGTTGCATGAGATATACAGGGAGAAGGTGAGGGAAAGGGTCTATTTCAGCCTGAAGAAGAGAAGTTAGGGAAGGGGCTAATTGATGTCTCCCCAGTACCTGATAGGGTACTGCAAAGGAGATGCAGCCAAGCTCTTCTCAAGGTGCAGAACCTTGGTGGTAGTGGGTCAAGGGTTGGACTTCATGATCTCAGAGGTCTTTTCCAACCCGACTGATTCTATGAAAAGGACACAGAGCAATTGTTACAAATTGTAGAAAGGAAAATTTTGTTAGGAGGGAACCCCTTCTTATTGTAATGAACTTCTTGAGCACAGGAACAGGTGCTCAGAGGGCTCCCAGGAACTCTCCCTGGGAACCTTCAAAACTCAGCTACAGGAAGCCCTGTACAGCCTGGTCCAACTTTGAATAGGAGGTTGAACTGCCAGATATCCAAAGAACTAGCATGTATTTTTCTAGGATTCTCTAAAAATGAGGTAAGAAACAAGCTACTTCAGATCACGCAACAAACTTGTGCTCAAGTCAGGAACACGCCTTCTCTAATTTCAAACCATTGTTCCACTGAGTAGCCCATATTACTCTTCTGACAGAACAGTATTTCCCTGATGAGCCTTATTTAAGAGCATTCATGATCTAATAATAAACAGCTTTTTGTTCTCTCTTGTAAAAATACATAAGGAGGATGGAGAAGAATATTTTAACTTTGATTCCAGAGAATCCTAAAAAAGTGATGCTTTTAAGCCCTGTGCTTTGCCCTGTGGCTTTTGTTATGAAACTGTGTCTGTGTTGAGTAGGAGACCCCCTGTCCCCCACTCTGTTCTAAGAGAGTCTTCCTTTTCTTCAAAGACATTTTTCTTCAGAAATAGTAATGGTTAAGGTGCTTCTACATGCCTGGAAATTATATTTCAAAACAAAAATAGTAAGTATATTCAAATGCTAATATTTTCTGTCATGATCCATATCTTTGCTACCTCTAATGATGCCATTGAAGTTTTTATTAGCAGATAGGAAATCTTTCTTTTTCCTGCGGTTGATGAAGTAGCTGGTGTTATCTCAACTGCTGTTGCTGAATTTTAGTCTGAATGGGTTCTTCTAGCTGTCAGTGTAAATTGCTACAAACTGTTGGGTATGTGTATAGGGATATTTTTTGCTATATTAAAATATTTTGTGGAACGCAGCTCCATGAATCTGGCCTAGTTATTATGAATATTATTAAAATTTATGGAGACATCTGGTAATAAAGCTGCAACATCTCCAAGTCTTGGAGGGGTGGAGAAGAACCCAACAAAACACCACCTGTATTGACTTTATTGATGAATTTTTATTATCAGGTTCCAGCAGATGTTTCTCATAAACTACATTTGCTGATTCCCCCTTCACCTATAGTACAAAATGTGTGTGTTTACTGCTGCCCAACCCCTTTTAGCTGGCATAATAATTCTTACCTAACCGTCTGTGCTGTGCTGATCAGGCTCAGGAAATATTATGTAGGCTTCCTTTTTTCACCTTAGCAGAGCCTTTGGCTGCACTACAGTGTACTCTAAAATTAAAAAAAAAAAAAATCATAAATTACACAGATTAAAAGAAACTAAAGGAAGAAAGAAGTGACTTGCTTATTGCCTATGGCTCTGTGATCAGGCTGCAATCCTTGAAGAATTTCCCTGCCTCTAGCAAAGGTCTTAGCCCTGGAAAGAGAGGGCTTCCATGCACAGCTGTGAGCCTGTTAGCAAGGGAGGTGCTGGCAAATCTGGCTCTCATCTCTTGTGCGAGACTACAGGCAGGCCAAACCTCTCCGTGCTTCAGTGTGCCCTCCTCACTCAGCTCTGGAGATGCCAGCACACTTGCTTTGCTGCATGGCTTTGAGCTTTCTGCTGCATTTGTAAATCTAGCAACTTGGTTTAGGCTCTCTGAAGGGATCCATTGCATCTTCGGCCTCATCCTCCCACAAGCACTTTTGCACTTGCTTAGCTCTTTAATTAAGAATACCCATTCCTTTAGATCTTTGAACAGTTGTAGCTCACAAGAATGCTAAGTTTCTCCCAAGGGCCACCATACTAGCACCTGAAAGGCACTCTGAAATGCCTTCATGCAGGAAGGGTATATTCTGCACAGAGCATAAGCTTTTCAGCTCAGACAGAGGCAGCCAGCTTGGGTAAAATCAAACTACTAGCAATTTACAAGTTATTCAGGATCACTTATTTTCTATTTCTTCATCTTACCTGAAACTATTCAGGTTAATGTCTTTCCTTCTGTTGATCTAAGCACTACGAGGTGACCTGGACCTTACTGACCTCGTGGTTTTAGTGTAGGGTAAATACTAGAGAAATGCCAAGTATAAGCTGTGAAGCTGAAAAAGCTAGACACAGCTGAATAGTGTCTAAAGTAAGCCTTAATCTTGGCATAAAGATGGATAGCAAGGCTTGAGTTTTTTGGTGTTTTTTGTTTAGTTGGGTTTTTTTCATCCCTCACAGCCAACTTCAATAAAATTGAGTCATGAAGGTGAAGGGGGGGGAAGGGAAGAGGAAGATGGTGGTGGTGGTGTGGATTTTTCTGTTGTTTGTGGTCTTTTTAAATTCTTCTATTGCTCAAGAGGTGATGTGAGTGTGTTTTCAGTTGTCCCAATTTACTGGGAGATGCTGAACTGCCCTCATGGCATCTATGAAATCCTAATGTTGAGTTGTTTTAATGGCATTTCTAACCATCGAAGTGATTATGCAAATATGAGTTAGGGGGAACAGTTTTAAGCCTGCACTTTCATGGGGAATAACCCTCCATTATGGAGCAAACTCCTTCAGGATCAACTTGGTAAAACCTAGATAAGTTACATGGAGACAGCCATAATGAAAAAATAGCCTTCTAATGGAATTTATTTGCTGTAAGAAGTTCTCATTAAGCTAGAGACTGTTTTCTCTGAGAGGGAAGGGAATGGGAGAGAAAACCACAGTGTCGCTCCCCTGGGCATGCAGGCTCTCAACTCAGTATGGGCACTGACTCTTGCGCCTTCTGGAGAGCTGGGGGCTGAAAGAGCTTTTAAGATTTGACCTGAAGATGTCTGCAAAATAAACTTATCTTCTCAGTTGATGATAGTATCCCCCTTTGCCACAGGCCAGCTCTGCTGGTGACAGCGCTCTCTCTCTAATCACTTCAGTTTCAGACAGCTGAGAGTGAGCAGCTCTGAGCTGAGACTGTGGAGAAGTGTCCTTCCCTGGAGTTATCTGTATCTGTACCTTGCTCCAAATGTTGACCACACTGCATGTGTCTTCCTATCTGTCTGCTACTAGAGGTTACTGACCACTTTGCTTTCCTGCACTGGCTGATAATGTGAACTACGACCTGGGAAAATCATCTGGGTTAGTCTCAACTCCCCCGAAGTGCTTAGATGCCTTGGAATTTCAGTTGTCTCATTAGTCATTTGCTATCCAGCAATGAGCTACCCAGCTAATCTATTGCTGGTGAGCACTGATAGAGGCACCTATGCTGTGGTTATCAGCAGTTTTAGCAATAATAGCATAGTCTCTGAAGACCTCAGACAGGGTTTTAAAACCACCCCACTGCCACTGACCAGATTATCACACTGGTGTCTCCAGAGAAAATGAAAACAAAAGATGGTCAGCCAAAGCCCTAGTTTCTCTTGGTAGGCTTACAGGAAAGATTATGACCAAACTACCATGCTGACTAGAATGAAATGCTTCTGCTCTATTCTCCCATGCAAGTGGATACCCTAATCCTGTGTCCACCACTGACCTGTCTTTTCTCAGACTGTACAGAACAACTTCTAACTAGCACTCAAACAGCTTTCTCTGTTCATTAGAGGAATCAAAGTTAGGTTTTAGGCCGTTTGGTGTACACTGATGTGTCCCTGTGAAGAAAAAGATCAAAATAATGTTGCTACCTTGTCTGTAAAGTCTGCCTGAAAGCACAGTGTGAGATTCACACCCATTGAAAACCAAAATTTATTAGTGGTCCAGCTCCATTGATGAAGGACATGAGAGGAAATCAGGTGCAAAACTCAAGGAATTGAGTCTTCATCCTCTCTTCTTAAACATTTTGATAAGAAGTATAAGGATGTGAAAAGGAACAAAAGAGAGACAACATTTTTGAAGTCTCTCCAGCAACCTGTCTGTTAGTTGATGCACAACTGACAAGTGAGGTAACTTTTGACCTGCACTTCATTAGTTATAGGAAATAACCTGAAATTTAGTAGTTTATACCTTGCCTTTTTAAGAAAACATTTCCCAGTGCTGGAAGGAAGAGCACATTTTTTTGCCCAGGCTTTTTATTATAAACTTTTTATCATCCTATGTGTGACAACCTGGTGATAGAATAATCCCCAATTTCAATACTTAGCTTTTTTGTAGCTAAGAATAAATAGCTTTTTTGTAGCTAAACTCACTGGTTGCTAGACAAACAGCCTTTTGTTGTTGTTGTTGGGTTTTGTGTATTTTTAATCGATCCCAGAGGTACAACACCAAACCTTGGTATACTTTTCGTTTTAGAAAGTTAATACTGTAGGATATCTGGAATATAATGTTTAACATTTGCTGTTAATAATGACCTGTCTGATGATGTAACGGCAGTCCTGCAACTTCCTAGACAAAGTGCCCAGTGTGTCAGACCTTCTACATGGGGATTACTCTAAACAATAGGCACAGTTTAGAGGAAATTGGGAGACCCAAGGAATGGGAAGTGCCCAAAGCAGGAGGTGGTTCAAACATCTTAGTGTTCCCCTTGCAACTTGGCTTAACAGCAAGATTTACACAGGACTGTAGGTCTTTGCTGTATTTAATGAGTTTTGGAAAAGCAGACTGTGTATAAGAGCAGCCTGGAAAGGTTAGGCAGCTGACATTTCAGGAGGCAGCAAATAACACAAGCTGATAATGTCAAGGAGCTGGTGCAAACAGTCTTTTGAGAGCTACAGGTGGGTCCCAGATAAATGCTGCAATAACTGGCAACTTCGATTTAGAAATTATGTTTTGGGTAGCAGTATTATTTCCTGTTTGCCTGTGAGACTCACCTCAAATGTCAGACAGCAATGGTGATTTTTTACATATGACATTTTTCGTCCTAGCTCTTTCCAGGGGTTGTAAAGATCTTCCTCAAGGACAGCCTGTATTCCCTTCCTTCCTGTGTTTGTGAACCAGGAGTTGCTTGCAGAATACAGACAGGGTCTTTCAGGTCCTAACCTACCCTCCAGGACTTGTGCTGACCCCACGCAGATACTTGCCCACACTGTGAAATAAACAAGGTGCAATGGCATCTGAAATACACCATCTCACTGAATGTTTGTGTTGCAGTGCATAGCAGAGCAGCCAGTGCATATAATTAAACGTGGTCAACACCAGTACCTAATGCTGGCTTGAAAAGATTGCCTTGATAAGGATCCAGTGTTATCAAAGTCTGACAGACACCACTTTCTAAAGCTATACCATAGAATTCTGTAATGTAATTTTGCTGTTGGAAAGTGGTAGCTGAAAACTTTCAGCCTTTGATGTGAATGAACTCAAATATTTGAGGATAATTCTGTTATTGAGTAGTGAATTCCTGTCTGCCCATACAAATTACTATTTCCTAGAAGCTGCTAGAGACAGGGTGGGGCAGGGGACTTAGTCAAACAGTATTAAGTGATGGATAGAAGACATGCATTACAAAAAGGTAATCTCACTGTAGTGGGTGAGATTCACACCCCTTGGAGCGAGACAAGAGTACTTAAAAACACCTGTAGCAAGGAGGTGATACTGCTGCATCTCACAGGTGCATTGAAGGATGGTTTTGGTTATAGACCTCCAAAGACCTGCAGGCACTGGGTTCTTATGGCAAATGTCATGTGAGTTTTCATCAGGAAAGGCCTTCGTACTTTCAGACCTCGGGGATGCTGATTTTCTTAACGCTGCAATTGATACTGGCCTATCCGACTAGTACTTTGCTTTGGTCCTGGTGTAAAAGTCGCAGTCAAGTTTTAAAGGTTATGACTCAGTAACTGAAGCCACCAGTTTCTGTAATTGACTTCAAGTGCAGCAGATGATAGAGATTTACTTTTTAAGTGTGTCAGTGTTTGTAATGGCAAAGCTTGACAGTCACTGTATTCAAACGGCTATGGCCAAATGCACTTCCATGGCAAAGACAAGTTGCTGGGCTTGCACATGTAAACCACCTTGTCAGTTAAGCTCACAGTGTCAAATGGACGGTGTGCACATCTGAATGCCAGAAGTGTAGATACAGCGTCTTCTTGTCTTAGAGAAACAATATATAAATTTATTTTAGGTATACTTATAAACAAGATAGGCACACAACTATGTAGCTACCATGTAAATGCTTTTTCTAGACTTACCCTTTTTTCTATCTTAGTATGTAGTCAGTCCCTTCCATCTGACCATGTAGTAGTTTTGATTCTAGACCTTCCTTGGTAACCAGGTTGTAACCGAGGAAGTGGTCATGTTCCCAGTATTCCATATGATTTTTTACGTAAACCAAGGTATAAATAAGGAGGGGAAAAAGCCTCTTCCCTCTCTTTTTCCTTTCCTGTGGATCCGGAAGCAGGTTCTCTGCTATCGGCTCTACTCGTGTAGAGGAGTGAGGCCTAGCGAAGCCTTGTAGACCTTGGGAAGCGGAGAGTGCCGGCGGTTGCTTAGTGCAATTCTACTATCTCGAGGAGAGTAGTAAGATTTTATTTTATTAATTCTTTATTGGGAAAAAAAAAAAGCCAGATCCAAACCATTACAGACCGACACTGATACATCACCTTACTGGTGATTTTCAAAACTCCTTTTGCCCTGGCACTACAAGGTTTTAGGTACGTAGGCAAGGTATATCAAGCTATATACAGTATGAGTTATATGAGTTATTTTCCATTTTCTGATGCTCAAAAATCTTTTCCTAGTGAAAGGAGAGTCTGTTGTGGAAGAATTATGTTACCACTTTTGAAAGAAAAAAGCCCTTCCCTTCTACTCATACAAGCGATACTTTGATGCTCTTGAAAACAACCCTTTTTTGCTTATTATAGGCATTGATGGCAAGCCATGGCAGTGACTCACCTAGCACATCAGTCGAAATATGGAATAGTAATGAGTTAAATAGATTGTCAAGCAAAATAATTTCTGTGACAGGCCAAAGGAGGGATTTGTGTTTGCTTGTTTGTTTTTGCCATCCTGAGTGCCTAGAATACTCAGAAATCATGTCTTTACTTCATCTTATCTGCTCTGGGATTGAAGACAAGTTGTTGGCTAACACTCCAAATATGATGCTCTGCAATTCCTTTACAAAGGCCACTGTGCTACCTCCTCTTGAAGGTCAGCTTGTTTGTTTGGCCTCTTTAGATCCAGGGGTCTCTGAGGCCCTTGGTGCTGTGCCAATTTTTGCAGGAGACTTGCAGTGCTCTGATGGCTGAAGTTGTGTAGCAGCCAGAGACAGGAGAATTTTTATTCAGAGAGGTCGTGAGCAAGATGGTAACCATGTACCTGTATATATTATGGACTGATATGGTTAAAGCTATTCAGTTTGTTTTTACTAAACAGTACTGAGCCTGTGGGGAGAAACCAGTCCTGTTACCCTTGACAGCTGTGTTTTTGTCAGCAGTTAACTATTTTGCATCCCAGCACAAACTTTAACACTCTTCTGGAAGCACAGGTCTGTGCTCAGAAAGACAGGAACAACAGCTGTATTTCCAGCCTTTGCTTCTTGCACAATCAGCATCTAAACATAGAAGAGCCTCCATTACCCTTGTCTGGACACAGCTAGCTTCACTCTGCTACCCTGAGTTTGGCAGGACACACAGCTAAACAGCTCGAAATTAAGTTTCTTCTTCATATACCACTGTGTATGGTCTATGGTGGCATCCTTAATTTTCTTGTCTTGGCTAGACTATGGGCCTGGTGCTGCATGCATCCTGGTGAGCTTGAAACCTGTGTCCTTCTTGGAAAACACCTGACAGCAACAGGCATGCTCTTTGGCAGTGAGATAAGAGTGTGTGGGGAAAGTGCTCATGACCTGTCAAGAGGGAGTGTCAGAGGCAGCAGAGCTGGAGCAGTACATAGGCAGCTCATGCAGGATGTTTTCTCCCATTGCCAGCACTGGGAGAGGCTGGGCGATGAAACCCCTGGGATGGGGCAACCCTGGATGTACATACAGACTGGAGAATGAGATACTGGAAAGCAGTGCCATGGAAAGGGAGCTGGGGGTCCCAGTTGGCGGCAAGTTGAATCTGAGTCAGCAGTGCCCTGGCAGCCAGGAGGGCCAACTGTGTCCTAGGGGGCACCAGGCAAAGCATCGCCAGCCGGTTGAGGGAGGGGATTGTCCTGCTCTGCTCTGCACTGGGGTGGCCTCACCTTGAATATTGTGTGCAGTTTTGGATGCCACAATATAAGAAAGATATTAAGCCATTAGAGAGCATCCAAAGGAGGTCAACAAAGATAGTGAAGGGCCTTGAGGGGAAGCCAGATGAGGAGCAGCTGAGGTCACTTTTTCTGTTCAGCTTGGAGAAGAGGAGATTGAGGGAAGACCTCATTGCAGTCTGCAACTTCCTTTAGAGAGTAAGAGGAGGGACAGGCACTGATTTCTTTGTGGTGACCAGTGACAGGACACAAGGGAATGGCCTGAAATTGCATCAGGAGAGGTTTAGGTTGGATATTAGAAAAAGGTTCTTCACCCAGAGGGTGGTTGGGCACTGGAACAGGCTCCCCAGGGAAGTGGTCACAGCACCAAGCCTGCTGGAGTTCTAGAAGCGTTTGGACAATACTCTCAGGCACATGGTGTGACTCTTGGGGATGGTCCTGAGCAGGGCCAGGAGCCAGACTCAATGATCCTTGTGGGTCCCTTCCAACTGGGCATATTCTGTGATTCTGCAGTGCTGGCTTCTGTGTAGTGGAATACCTGAGTTGTACCAAGCCATCAGGAATTGCATGTTTGATGTACACTTGGTCGTGTTGCCTCAGGACATCCTGCTGAGCAATAGCTGAGCTTGTGCTCTGACATGGTCCCTCCCACGTTCTTCCAAGACCTTCTCCTGGTGTTGGCAGAGACAACTGTTCTCCCTTTCTCCCAGGAGGAGGTGACCTCACGCAGAGGTTCCATGCTGATGTAGACATCAGCTGCACAGATCTTATCTAGTTGCAGAGCCTTCCCATTTAATGGCCACTCCAGTCCTCCCTATCGAATGTCTCTAATCTACAGTTTGATATCTTTATTGTTATGGGGTGTGTGGGAGGTGGTGTTTGTTTCTTATATATATATATAGATAGATTGTTTGTGTGTTTGTTTGTTTTTGTTGGAGGTAGTATTTCAAGAACCACACTTGATTTAAATCACAGATCACTTTTAAATCACACAATATTCTGAGTTGGAAGAGATCCACAAGGATCATCAAGTCCAGCTCTTAACTGAATGGTCTGTACGGGGGTCAAATGATTTCTAAGCTTGTGACTCAGCTGAGGAAGCAAGAACCTAGATGTGCTTGTTGATGCCTTTTTATCCAGATAACAAATGTACCTTTTTTTTTTCCATATTTGTTTGGGAAGATTCTGTGTTGTAGCTGTGAAACTGTTTTTAATCTTAATATCTGAATAGTTCTTCATGAATGATGTGATGATGACATTGAAAATGCTGCCTAGTCCTGAAATAGTGTAGTTGAGTCAGAACTTGGTTTGCAGTAAAACAACCAGAAGGCATTTTGATGTTTTGCCAAGTGGTGTAATTTCATCATTAGAAATTATGCAAATGAAACTGACCATCTTCTGGTGGAGGACAAGTGCACAGGCAGGCCACGCTACACAAGTACTCCTCTTAATGGTTACTGT
The DNA here is from genome assembly GCA_013396775.1 of Cephalopterus ornatus. Taxonomy (NCBI): domain Eukaryota; kingdom Metazoa; phylum Chordata; class Aves; order Passeriformes; family Cotingidae; genus Cephalopterus; species Cephalopterus ornatus. Next base: position 919,590 of record VZRE01011158.1, on the reverse strand, counting down.
AACTTGTTTGTATTATTCATTTACGTTTGATTTAAAAGCCCATCACTTCTGGAGCTATTTGTACTTCAGCGTCCTTCTTAATCATCATGCAGGACACCTTCATGGTTCCTTAACATGGCCCTATTCAAAGAGAACAGTTGCTTGTTGGTAGCTTGGTCTGACACATGACAATGCTTATTGCAGATGTTTCTGAAAGGCTGCTGAAATCCCCTGTGGCCTGGAAACTGTCAGCTACACAAAGGACACAAGTGGTGTGGGAGCTGGCTGCCCTGGGACATGGTGTCATGGACAGGGAGCAGGCTGGGCTATGCTTCTTTTCATGGAGAAGGTTTGACAGGATGAACACGGGCCAGAAACCATTTTGGTTACACTGCATCAGCAGTTTCCAGAAGATTATCACATTCTGGTCTGCTCTAGTGAAAATTAGTTTTGCTCTATCAAGGAATGTTTTGAGTCAGGATGATGGAATACTAGGTGTGCTCAAACACCTCTTTTTACTTAATAAAACTTGATAGTAGGATTTTTCTTCTTTAATGTGGGGAAATGAAAAATCACTCTCTTACAGTTGCTTTTATAAAAATTTCTCTCTCTCTCTCTCACACACACACATCCGTCCCACACAAGATTCCACAGACTTCACAGAATATTCTGTGTTGAAAGGGACCCACAAGGATCATCAAGTCCAACTCTTAAGTAAATGTCCAATACAGGGATTGAACCCATAACCTTGGTGCTATTAGCACTGTGCTCTCACCAACTGAGCTAAGATGTTTTCAAGTCTTCTGCAATGAGACAATTGCAAGAGGTAAAGAAAAAAGAAGTTATATAGTAAATGCAGGAGCCAAAATTTAAAATAGCTCATTGATGAATTTGGCAAGTGTAACATGGGACATTTGACATCTAACCTTTCAGAGCAGCTCTTGTTAGTTTTTCCAAATCCCATCCACCCTTACCTGCCTTGCAGAAGAGGCGCATGACAAAAACATGAAATGAAGCAGTTTGGTCCAATCAGTCACATTGTCTATCTCAGCACTGAGCTGAAAAAAACAACCTCTTAATTCCACAGTCCTGGTATTTGGTAACCTGCCACATTCACACTATGTAATTTAAGCCACTCTTCTGCATCGTAAGCATTTAGGAGAGTCCTCAGCCGAGAAACGATTCGGCTCTTGTTTATGCTCAGAGAAGCCACATCTGCCTCCAAAGTCAAGGGTGCTGAAATGCTCCTAGTACTGGATCAGTGTCAGCAGCCAATGCAGGGCTGTATTGAGAGCTCTTCAAAGAACAGCATCACAAGACACTTGATTTCTGGCCACTGACAGATGCCTCTGTATCCTGACCTTCAGCTCCCAAATAATTGTGTCTCTTGGTTTTAATCAACTGGGTCAGATTTGGGATGGCAGTGGGATGGGACTGAAGGTCAATGCCCATTTCTCTGTAACATAGTTGACAGCACAAAATTGGACTCCCTGTCCATGCAGGCTTCATATTAAATCCACTGTTATTTAGTCTTACTGTGAGGTGCCCAGGGAGGTTGGTGAGGGGCAAAGACACCCCTCTTTCCAATCCTGACCTCCTAAATCTGTCTATCTAGAAAAATAGAATTCTTGCAGGGAAATAAACTGAGACAGCCTGCTACTCATCTGTAATGCGCTCACTGTTTGGTACATGGCGTGACTCAATCCTGCTGACTTACTCTGTTCTCATTTGGCTCACCATCCTCCTAGGAGCTCCCTTCCTCCTTCCAACACATGTTTCTATCTTCAAAATTCCTTAACTTAATCCTTTCAGAACCTTTTCCAAACCTTGTCCAAACCACTTTTGGGCTCAACAATTTTTTGGTTCAATAGGAGGGCGTCACTGAACCTGTTCCTCCACAGCTCAGAAAAGCCTAGGTTTGGTGATTCCCTGCTTTGTTCCCAAGCACAAGAAGTTTATTCTATTTAAGGGAGAAAACTCACAGATTTTAGAAGGGGAGGAAGAGATGTCATGTTTAGAGCGTATCCATTGCTGAGAGAGGGTGGACAAAGAGAACCTTGCACCATTTTTGCACTGAGCTGTAGGAAATGGTTAAGGACTGTTCTGTGTCATAGTCACTATAACTTCTTTGTTAGGTTAAATAGTCTCGACATAGCTCCATAAATACCTCAATTAATAGAGGAATACAGAAAATCTGAATGTGTATTTAATGTGAAGAAGTTAAAATAACTAACTATTAAGCATGGATAGGCAGTATCATGAATTTCAGTGAAATATCTCTCCTGGTGAGCTACTGTATGTCTCTGTAGTGGTTGTCAGTCTGGGTTGCTAAGGAACTTAGGTTATCTACATTTCTGCCTTTAACATTTGCTTTTATCCTCACACTTCATGCGGAGCATTTTCCCTCTGTGTTGATGCTGACCTTTTCCTTCCCTCTCATTAGCAGAAGCAACAGCTACGCTACATTTATCCTCTCTAAGTCTGTTTCTTTAATGCTTGGGAACTAAAGTGCAGAAAACCTTTAGTCCTGCTGACTCTTAATGATATGGTCATTATGCACAGTAATACAGTGGAGAAAAGTGGTTTCAAAGGGAAGGGAGCTCTGCTTTTGTTATTAACAGATGTAGTGTGGGCACTTAGAATAAATAACTGAAGACAGATAAAATAATGTAATCAAAAGAAATCAGTCTCCAAAAGAGATGTCAAGAGGCCTGCTGCCCTGCTTTGAGATGGCATTAGCTTCACCTATGTAATTCCTGACAGATGTCCAAAATTTTTACAGAAATAGTACTGTTTTGTAAGAAGTTCAACTAAATGCCTTTCTTTCCCATTTGGACGTGGAGTATAATTTATGAATTGCTGTCTCTCTTGATAAAATCCCTTCTTATATTTGGAGACTGTTGGTTCTGTTCTCCTCTTCTTTTCCTCTGGACACTAAAAAAATCCAGCTCTTTCATCTTTTCCTTACAAATGTTTCTGAACCTTTGATCATTTATGTTGCTCCAGTTTGGACTCTTCTACTTTTTCCCACATTTTATTAAGTGCAATTTCTCCAAGAGTAGACACGTTATTGTTGTGATCCTCCAGTGCTGAGTAGAGGAATAATTACCTCCTGTATTTTGTAAATTATTATTTCATCTCATGTACCTAAACGGAATCTACCTTTTTCTCTTCCAACAACAGTATTTTGTTGATGCCTTTTCAGTTGGTATCAATATGCCTGGTATAGCTCCTGTGCCCATTCACTGTAACACTGCAGACCAGAGAAGCCCTCTCCTTCCATCTGAGCAGAGTTCATCCCCTTTCTTTCCCACTCTGGTGTGCTATTCTGCACTTCTTGCAATCAGTTCTAGTTTGTTGGCCTGAGATTGAGCTTGATAAATGGGAGAAACACTCTGAATTTTAATCCTGCCCTTAAACAGGATTAAGCTTTGGTTTGCACTCCTTGGAAGCTTACTTGCTAGTCTGTCACTCAAGTCAGTAGCATATAGTAGTTTCAGTAGATCTGCACTTGGTCTTTCTTTCATCACAATTCAGGTGATTAATGTGTAATTTTATAGGAGCTTCAATTTTTGCATTTGTTTACTATATCTTGATGGGAAGAGCAAGCATCATAGCCATTGCTGTGGGACCATCCTCCAAAGTTCCTCAAGACTGTTCAGTGTGTTAGCTGTCTTCACTCCTGGGTGAATGACATCCAGCACCTGAGGTAATTAGAGGAGGGAACACAGACCAGATGGAGAATGAGATGTTAAACAATGAATAGGTATCTAGATGTTATTCCACCTTCTTGGAAAGAATGAAGCAAAGAGCATATAATAAATTCAGCCTTTTCTGCATAGAATTCCTTCCTTTCTCAAACTTACAATGTTATTGAATTTTATTTCATCTCTTTTGCTCCCTCTTGTGACTTTTAATGATTTGTTTCCACATGCCTGTGTGAATATTTTAGAGCTGTTATTGATATGTTCTGTGTTTTATATTTTCTTCTTAATTCTGTTTAACTTTTTAGAAATCTCATTTAAGGAATTCTTTGTGCAGCAAGAGAAAGTGTGTGGTTATACTTTCCTCTTTCTTGTTTAAAGTGTTGACAGCTTTCCTGAGGGTCAGTAAGATGAGTTAAAGAAGTGCAGAACAGCCAACCTGCCTCCTTAATTTCTGTAAAGTTTGCCAGTTTGACACTTACTTTCACTAAAGCAGCTCTTCTAATCCAGTTTGCTACAGATCTTTCCTATTTGTCACAGCTAAATCCAGAACAGTCACCATTCAGGGAACTTGACACTTGTGGCATACAGCTTTTGAGTTTTGGAAAGGACTCAGCAGTCTGCAAACTGTCAACCAACAATTCTTCTTCTTCTTCTTTCCCCAAAGCCTAGTGCTACAGAAAAACGCATGTTGTGCCCAGGATCAGATGGAGCCTGCAGCAGAACCATCGCTCCTTCCCTCCACCCTGTAAATTGCCTTGTGCTCCATAACTTCACTTTTGCGTCTTCTTCCTCCTTCCACTCACTAGCGATGGTGGTAGCCCTGTAGAGAAAACCTCACTATAAGAAGAGATGCCCAAATCTCTTCTACTTTAGCAAAAAGCAGTGATTTTACACTCTCTATATTTTCTTTTCTGGATTGGTGTGAACAAAACAAAGTGGTAAAACTGGTAGAATGAACACTCAGGACTAAATCTGGCTGAAGAAAAGAACTTGTTCTGACACATCCCAAGCAAAAAATCCCCAAAACTAATTCTTGTGAGGTGCTTCTTCCTTGAACACTTGTGGAAAATGGCCCTTTGGAATGGACAAATAAAACAGCCCAAGAAAATACCAGGTTCACTGAGGCATAAGGTATACGCCTTCTGTTTCTCATCAAGTACACAGGAGTGCTTGAAAGCCCTCAGAAGAGGCTTCACACCACCTGTGCTTCAACAGGTTGGAGCTGGACACAGTGCCTGAAAGTACTGCCACAGAGCTGAGAGCTAAAGCTGGTGCACATCTTATGACTTTCTTGGTCCCAACTCTGCCTTAAGAAGCTTTGGCATAGCTTTTTGATCCCAAATTATTCACAAATCTAACATTCCCTTGCAAGGACTCAGGTACTTTAAGTCTCTGCTAGTGCATCAGTCCTGGCTCTGAATCCTGAGAGCCTGCAGGATCCATAGCCTCTGGGGAGCATTGAAGTACCAGCTGCATGACCAGAGGCTAAAGTCATTTCTTAAAGATGCTATTTTGCCATGAAAAATAGATCATGCCACTGGAGCTGTCAAAATTATATTTTGGAAATATGTTATCAGTGCTAACTTGCTCCTCCTGGAATTAGTTCTACTCACTGTGGAGTATTTTTCAGAAAGCATTTTTCTGTGGCTTGTAATGTTTGATACTCTTTAAAGGGCTCCTGAGAAACCTCTTTCCTCAGAGACACAAGGAAAACCTGAAAGAGTATATCAAAGTGGGACGGTAGCATCTGTTTCAAGGACTGTGACTGGAACACAGCTCAGCTGTATATAATTTTAATCCTTTTAAAATGCTATGTCTCTGTTGTTCAGTAAAAATCATAATTCATCATGTGTCTTCAAGCTCAGACCATGATTTCCAAGTTGAATGTGGGAGAGATGGACTTACAGACTGAAATAGAAGTCCCATTGAAATCTGTGGGACTTTTTGTTGACTTCGAAAGGGGTGGGGTTTGGTATACAGCTAAAATCAGAGGTCCTCCTAAACATTTGGAAGTTGTGCTCTGAGTATGCCTGCGTCCATCTGACATGCACAGCAGCAGTCAGATGCTCACTGAGAATTTATGGGGTGTGAGGCAATCTCCAGGGTGGAAGGAAAGAGCAATGGTTCTGCTGCAGTCTCTGTCTGATCCTGGGCACAACACAGATTTTTCTGTAGCACTGGGCCTTGGGGAGAGATGAAGCCACCTCCTTTGCATGATTTCTTGTTCCAGGTCAACCTTATGGAGCACTTGGCTCTGTCACTTTGGTGTCAATCTTCACACCCTCTTCTCCCAGCTGTTTGATTACTGTCAGAGTTGGTCAGGGTTGCAGACACTGTGCATCTCTGTTGTCCTTGGAACTTATATTGTAGCTGTGCCTTTGCCCTTTGCTAACTTCTTGATTAGAGCTGTCTGCTTGGTCCACTGACAGGAAGATCAGCTTGGCCGAATTTTCAAAAAAGGGTATTTTTCAAGGGATCTTTCATTTAGGTTGTTCTCACAGTATCTCACAGTATGTTAGAACATTTCCTCCAATGACATAAAAGCTCTTTTCTAAACAAGACAAGTAATTCTTGAAGATTTTAACCATACTGCATGCTTTATGCCACCTACCTAGTCTCCTTGTACTTTATACTTAAAACAAGATTCTCCAAATGTATCTTCAATAAATAAATAAACACCCAGACATGCTTTACAGTTTCTTGTCTCAGAAAGTGGAAGTTTCTGAGAAGTTGGATAAACCAGTGAGAAACTAAAATAACAGCAGGATGGAAACAGATTTAGTTTAAACTCCAGGAGCTGCTGTATCTGATAGAAGCTGAATGCTAAGTGAATCATCGTGACTCAGTAAATAGGATAATGGTCTCCCCCTCTGGGATTTCTATGCCTGCCTGAGCAAATAGAAGCCTTGCTAAGACTGCAGACAAGTGGATCCAGCCTGCTCAAGCCTGCCTTGCAGGAGGGCAGAGCCCACACCTTTTCACCTGCTGCCATGTACAGTCTACCCTGATCTAATGCCATTCTAGTTTGATCTGAATGGGTCCAACATATACTGCACATCTACCCTACCTTCATCATTCTTTGTCTTGAATGCATGAAGAGTCTGAAATCCCTGCTTCTGTTGTATATCAAAGACACCACGTGTTCCTGCTACCTTGAGGTTTCCTTAGCGCAAACAAGTTTGGTTACTCCTGGTGAAAACTGCAGAAAAGAGAAACCTGCTTCTGTAAAAATTTGTGTTGTATTTTTTTAAAGCACATAGAATCACAGATTTGGAAGCGAGGGAGGAAGTGGGATTGGCGAGATGGGGGGACTAACTTAAAAAACTGAGAGAAAGAGAGCACTCATGCAGTGGGGAGAAACTAAAAAGCCATGTTGGACAGCCAAAGTTGCAAAAAGACAGCTCACAGCATGCACAGCACTGCAGACAAAAGAGCAGGAGATGTTCACCTGGAGCAGTGGTGGCAAGTCTGCACAGACCAATAGCACTGCTCCAGCTGTCTTGAATCACCTCAGAAGGCTTGGACCACTCCAGAATCAACCCAGTTTTTGTGGTGCTGCATCTTGTGTGCACTCCTGTTCCATTTGTTATAGGGAGATGCATCTTCATTTGCCCTACAAAAGGAGGGATATGTTAGTCATTTGTATCTAAAAAGTATTCCCTCTACCTTGCTTCCCCTGGGCGGTCAGGCACATAGATAAAGCCACACCTATGCGAGGTGAGAAGACTACCATTAAGTGGGCTTGAAACCCACCTCCAGTGGTGGATTGTTGTTTTTTTTTTTATTTTATTTTCTGATGTATTTGGCAAAATTCTTGCTGGTCTCTGCCCTCTGGATGTCACTGTTGTGCTCACTTAGATTCGTCTACTTCACAGACCTGGTTTATCTTTCCCTAAGTATGTGATTAAAAAGCTTGTAAGAAGTTAGTTTCTCTTCTTCATTGGCCTCGCAGGGTGACTTGGATGGAAAATGGGGAAAAATATCTATCCAGCCCATATTGTGCAAACCATTTGAAAGGTCAATTGCCCTTGGAGGATCAAGTAAAACATACCCAAGGCAAGCACAGCACCATCTGCTCCAGTCAAAACATCCTTGGGCCGTCAGAGACAGAGTTATCTTGCAAATGCTTCCCCAAGACTTCCTGCTTTTGGTCCTCTCTGCACTCCTTGCTCCTTCCAGATGAAGAGATGATACTGTGAGGTAGAGCAGCAGTTGTAATGTCTCTGCATGGCTTTAATTTTACTTTATTTCTGTCCTCTCTTCGGAAGTGTCCAAGTTGTACAGGTACAGAACTGTTTGCAGTGCCTTGACTGCAGTAGTTTCTACATTGGGCAGTAGAAATCTCACCTTGAGGCAAGTCTCTGAAGAATGGGTAGGAAAAAAGGTCAAAATCCTGCTCCCCTGAGAGAGTTAAGCTCACTGCAGCAGAGCCCTTCACATTTTGCTTTTGTGCTGAACAAGCCAAGCAATGGGTACTGGTATGATGTTGCAAATGAGGAGTCAAAATAAAGATCAGGCAAAGTGGAAGACAGGGATGGTTGATGCTCTGATGGGGCAATGGTCAATACAATGGGCCTTTCAGTGTCAAGAAAATGAGACAGTCAGGGAGCAGAAGATAGATTTCAAATCTATGATTCGAAGTAAAGACCTGTCAAGGGCAGGGGCCTCATTCAATTCCTTTTTTCTTTCTTCATAATGCACTTAACAACTGAAATACTCTCCCTGGCACAACTGCACTGTTGGAGACAGGAGTGTTTGGACGAGCCTTTAGTTTGATTACTGCCTTTCTACTTGTGATTTACCATTTTATCCACAGACTGTAGTGGTTTCTTTAACATTTTTTTAATTGATCCACAATGGAAGATTTCTTCTCACTCTCCCTGCTAAACTTATGGTACTTATGCTCACAAGAAGAGGCATCCAGCCCTGCCTCTGATCTTTGTATGTATAAATGGGCAAGCTACTTTGGGGTGGTGAAGCAGGACAGTGAAAACTTTTAGGAAAGTAGAAGGTTCTCCCAGAAAGTGCATGATCTCACCACTTCCTTTTGTTGTTGCTTTTAAGTGTGTGAGCACAGTGATGTGAAAGGAACCTACAATCAAGTGCTCTTAAAGTCCGTTTGTAGGAAGCTGGCTCTTTCCTTAGGCAGCTGCTGTCGGTGACAGTCTACAAGGGATGTCAGCCTGCATGCTGCAGTGTGAAGGAAATCATGCCAGAGAACTATCCCAAGCTCCATAGGCAGATGTGCATTGTTTGGTTGCTCCAAGGGGGCTGTAAGGGACAGTTATCAAGATGATATAAATAGCCGGAACCGCTAACTGCTTTTAACATGTTTCCCATCTGGTGTTGCCCTAGCTTTGAGTCTCTTTGCACAGTAGGATCAAGCCATGGTTTTAGTTCTGGTGGTGGGAGCAGCCTCAGAGACAGGTGGAGCCAGCTGCTTACAGCAGCTGGATAAATGTTGCCCTGCAAGGAGAAGAAATAAGGAGGCTCAGTGAACCATAGACTCAAGGTTATTCTTACATTGAAACATTCACTATCGGGCTCCGTACAATATGATTTCTTATTTTTTACTTTTGAGTATCTGGTAGAAGCACTCTGTGAGATGTGTGTTGCTCAACTTGCCAGAGTAGAGCTGCTGCCTACCCACAGGCATAGTCTCAGCAGTGGCAGTGTGGAGGTAACGTCATGTCCCCAGAAATGGTGGTCTTTCCTAGTGTAGTCTTTACAGCTGACTCTAAAAATACACCACTGGAATTCAAGGTACCACACTAATATGAGAAAAAATATCTGTAAGTATGACAGATAATCAAAGAAGGCTATATAAGGACTATATAATTTAGAGTAGACGCTTATAAATAAATCCATTGTGGTGTTACATTGTCCAATGTGCAGAGATGATTACAATTGTAAGTAGTCTGTGTGAGGTTGGGTTTGTTTGTTCTCGATTATTTAGCATACTTGCAGTTATCTCAAATTTACACTATTTCTGCTTCTTGTAAGAAGTAACATTTCATTGCTCTCCAGTGCGTCATGTTGTCTTTTTGCCTTACTGGGCTTTAAACCTCTGTGTTCCTCAGAGCTTATATCTCCAGTTTCTTCTGCTCTGCCACACAGTCCTTCACCTGTTGCCTCCTTTTTCTCAATATATCTGAAACTTCTTAATTTTACATTCTCCACATCTTCACTACTAAGCTCAAAGGAAGTATCAGCCAATTAGCCTTCCCCACCAGCTAACTATCCAATCAATAAATGTATGAGAATGTATGACATATTTGTTCTGCTGAGGTCCTCTTACATTAGACCAAGAGGTCTAATTTTTTTGTTTTGTCTTGCATCCTTTTCTTCTCCTCTCTTGCTTGACTCAATGTCAGTGTGACATACTTTTTCTTTTGTCCATTCAAGGGCATATTTAAAGATTATTTAAAGGCTCAAAATTAGACAGGCAACAGAACGAGAACATAGAGCAAATAAACACCATAGATGTAATTCTCCCCCCCCCTTGCAAATACATTTTGATTTTATGGAGGGTGTGAGATCTTCCCATTTCATTAACTGCAGTTGCCCACAGAAACAATGATGGGTTACATTTAAGGGTTCTGTGACCATTTTTCACTTTGCATCCAAGTGGGTTCTCATTAAAAGTTTTCTGAGCCCTTGAACTTGGCTTTTCTTTGTCCAACCTCTAACATAGCTATTATTATGGGATTAGAAATCCTATAAAGGTCAGAAATTATCTTTTTCAAATGACTAGCTGGTGCTGATACAGTTATTAATTACACTGTATGATATTATGGCCATTAGCTGCAATGATCAATTATTTCCTCAGAGACAGATGCTCTATTAAAAATACACCAGTAATAAATGACCTTCTCTGAGACTGCTGCTGTAAGAAGTGTCTAGCAGCTCTGAGAAGTACCATTTTAATAATAAATGTGAGCTGTTACAGTTAAACCTTGAGAACAGGACTTTATCTTCACATGAAGATGTGAATACCAGGGCTGGTGATGAGCTGCTGCCACTGAGTTTAAGAGCGCACCTTGAGCCTTGTTCTCTCTGCTCTAGGACCACCCCCTGTTCCCAAGCAAATTCTCCATGACAAGGACCAATTGTCATTATCCATCTCTGTGAATGTTCTCTCTTGAGTTCAAGTATAATCCAAGCAGTCAGGTGGGCAATGTGCAAGATGGGTGAAGACGACCATCACTTCTGCACCCAAAAAAGGCTGTATTCTTCATCTGCCTCTCCAAAAATTATAATGTGATACTGGGGTTTTGGCTAGCAGGAAACACCACTCTCTACAGCATCATTCAACTGTTTTTCCCTCCTCTCTGACTAATTACTTATTCTTGACAGACTGCCTACCAACGGAAAAAAGGAAGCTCTGTGGGTGGATGATACATAGGTTATAAAATGTTGGCAACTTTGGCATTCTTCAGTTTCACTCTGATAAGTGGACAATTGCACAAATATTTCCGAAGTCTTATTAGCTTAAAACAAACAAACAAAAAACCAACCAACCAAAAAAACAACAAAAAACCCCAAACAAACAAACAAAAAAAAAAGGTCTGGGATTTTTTTGTTGGAAAATTTTTCAGATGTTTGGTGATAGCAATGAAAGGAGAGCAGTGAAAAAGTAGGGATAAACAAACCTTCTGTGCAGATATTTTCAAAATACCTCTATCTGCTAGTGAGCAGTATAAGATTATCTTCTCACTCCTGCAACTTTTTTCCATACAATGGAAAATTAACATATTTTGAAGTATTTCTTGCATGAGGAATTACAAACAAACAAAAAATAAATATTTTGATCTGTTGGCACATAGAGAAGGACAGAGACAGAGAAGAGGATAACTGTACTTTGAGATATTTAATGGTTTCTTAATCCCAATTTAGCAGTGGGAGATTTGGATCTCCATAATTACTCAGCTCTTAGAACTAGAAATTAGTGAACAGCACACAGAAAACAGAGAAAGCTAGTGATCAAGGGTGATGCTTTGCTAAGCATATGTATAGTAAAGCAGAGAGAGATTCTTCCTGGTTGTCCTATGATTGAAGTGATTTCTTCATCAGGAGAATGCCTATATTATGAGGTTACTGGCTTAAGACTGCACGAGAGAGTTCATACACCACTTTTACAATATTGCAATCATTAAATTTCGTTGTTTACCCTTGGTGCACTGAATACTTTATAACCAATTCATTCTTGTAATAAACACCTTGGACCTGTATTTTTTCTCAGCAATCTGTAGTGAGACTGAGTCGTACACTTCAGAAACATAACTTGCCTACAGACATAACTGGCCTCCTGATCTAATTTTCTAAGTAATAGTTGATTGGTCCCAACTGGGTGAATATGGACAAGGCATGCAGATTTTTTGGCAGAATACCAAAATTGCACCTCCTGTTGCATTGCAATGCCCCTGATGGGTGGGAAAAGAGCAGACTGTACCTTAAAATCCTAAGTTATATTGCTTACTAGGGGGAAAAAATAATTATATTTGAGGGGCAAGAGACAAGAGATCTTCTATGGATAATAGGTTTCTTATTCGTATGCTCACCCACTAAAATGCAATCAGCAATAAAAAGCTGTTCCTTAAAAAGGCACTCTGGTGTAGTTGTTGCAACAAAAATTTGTTCACTTATTTCAACAGTTACTGAAGAAGCAATTAGTTATGGTTAAACCTGAATAAAGCAAATCTTCACAGATAAACTCTCATCTATTTATTGCTAAAGCGTTCATAATTAATGGACTTTCATTTAGTTGAACCTGTGACTCAGTCACCCAGGAGAGCAAGAGCCATCATTCTGGCTGTGTTCTCTACCTCTGGAAACCACAAAGCCAAGAGGAGAAAACTCATGCTGGTTAATGCTGAGGCCAACCCAGCACTGCAGATGAGAGTGCTTAAATATATGACTATTTGTGAGCAGAGCAGCCTCTGTGAGGAAGAAGGAAAATCTATTTAAAATGTGAAATGGAAAAACCCAGTGGCAATCAATCAGAAGAGGTAATCAGAAGCAGGGACTTTGTGACCAGGTTCAAATGAGGAAAAAGGAGGTGTAATTCTCTCACCTAATTAAACCTCAGGACATACTTGTTCAGCAAACAAATGCCACTGCATTAGGTTTTTTAAAGAGTCACACCTCTCCCTTGAAATGAGATAATGATTCATCTATCATGGGGAGAGGAGAAGAATATTACACGTAATCCATTGCATGGCAATTAATGTGGAGCAGATGATACCTTTGTAAAGGCTAATTTGGTCATTCATCCTAAATGTTCCAACCTACAAATATTAATCATGGAATAATTTACTCTGAAAGGGACATCTTGAGGTCATCTGGTCAAAGTGCCTTCTCAAAGAAGGCTTTGTCATTAGAGCAGGTTGCTAGGCGTCTTGTCCAGTCAAATTCTTATTATCTCCATGGATGGAGATCTTGTTGTCCCTACAAGGATTCAGTTTAATGAATACAAAGTTCAGCAAAGCAAGGGAAGAAAAAAACAGACAAACAAAAGGGAGCAAGCTAATTGCATGCATCAAGACAAGGATGGGACAAAATTATGATTGATGTACTTGAGAGAGAAAGAATAGAAAGCTCCTTCTCTTTCCCATAAAAGTACAGCAGTCAGAACGTGTCTTGAACCAGTAAGCGGAACGTGAGGTGCATGGAAATGCCTGTCAAATTCTTAGATGATAGCTGGAAAGAGGAGGAACAGGCTTTTCTGTGGTTGACTATGGATGTAACATACCAGCATGCAAGTAGTATGTTGACTTTTGAGGAAAACTGTTCTAATAGTATGGACAGTGAAACTGGAGTTCTGTCTTAGTGTAGGTTCTGTATCATGGAAAGTTTCAAATAAAATGCCAATCTGTCAGGAATGTGTTATGCAAACAATGACCTTGCACTAGATACATCAATTTTCCATTTCACCTCCATTTTCCCTGAGTCTGTGATGGAAGAACAAGAGCGTTGAATCTCCTCTAAGGTGGTCTTGAGAGCCATGATTCAAGGATTAGGAAGCAGTAGACCAGTTGAGCACTATAGCTGTAACTATATAAGCTGAATGCTTGTAAACCAAGCCCTATAGGCATGATCTACATTAGTTTAACTGACTATTTTAAGAGTAGAGGAAACTTCATTTACACACTTAGCAATGGTTGGCATACCAAAAAAAGATTGTTTTGAAATAACATTCCTTTAAAGAAAGGTGTACTCAATGATATAGGATAATTTTTGAGGGTTAGAAAGCTCTAACCAATTCCCTACCCTTGCTTTCAAAAACTTTGTGTCTTAGATCCTATTTGTAAAGCTAATATTCTTCAGTGAATGATAAAACATTCCAGGACTGCACAGTAGCAACTGAGTGAAGGAACTAGTAAAGCAATATGGAACATCATACTCAAATCACTGCACTAAATCCTGCCTTTCTAGCGAGTTATAGCCATTTTTTGGGAATCTGTTAAATACAGCCATTATGTTATTTGCAGTCCCAGTGAAGAAGCACCCAGATTGCAAAACTGCCCTGGCAGTAATTAGTGCCTTGGCAATTCCAAGAAAGAGACGAAGGACTGAATGGGCACATAGACTGAATTATGTGCTGCAATTTCCATATGGATGCACCTGGTGCAGCTTGTAGTCTCTTGTTACTAGAGGATCCAACACACGGTATTCTGCAGAAATGGGATTATGAGAGTTCATAATTGCACCGTGTGTTCCCTGGAGATCTGTCCAAATGCTTAGGTCCTTAACAACTATTTTTCCTTAAAATACTGTGATTAAAATAAATCTACTACAATCATAATATTATGGAAGTGTCAGCAATAGAGAAGAGGTGTAAATTGTAGTCCAAAGTCCTGTAATTAGTGAAGCAGCTTCTTGAAAATCATGACATTCACCACAGGTAGAAAAGTTCACTTGAGTACCTTCTCTGTCCAACTAAGGATTAAAAAGCACTTTTATGTGAAAGTGAGTATGTGTGAAAAAAAAATTTGTACCCTGCACTCAAGAAAAAGATATCCACATAAAAACCTGCATATTGTTCAGCAATATTTCTGTCCTTCATCTTCACTTAGTAGAAATCAAATGTCATCAATGAGTTCAAGTATTCACATCAGAGCATAATTCAGACTTATTTAAATTGCCATGATTCTAGGAAATAATACATGACTTTGGTGAAAAAGAATGCACACAACTTACATTGAAGAAAAAAATCCTTGGTCTTGTTCAATTTTTGTCACTGCAGCTCAAAATAGAGATCTCCCAGAGTTCAAATCTGTGTGAGTATAGTTTGTAAAGACTGGAATGATGTTGATGAGTGTATGAATGAATGAAACATGCTAGAGAGAATGCACTAAACATGTTTCTGTTGGCTTTCCTGGTCTTTGCCACTTCTCCTTACCACTCAGCATAAAAACTTTCCCAGGAATAGAGGGTTCCTTATTTTGTTAGGTTTGACAAATTTCATTCATTTATGGAAAGAGGAGATTGGGAGAGATGAAAGAGAGATATGTATGTATCTTTGGGGAGAATCTTGAATAAAAACTTTCTTTATAATAAAATGCATGTTGGAACTAAAATTACAGACTTGTATTGTTGTCCCATTAGCAAATAAAGCACAAGGGGGATTTTTGTTCCTGCTGAGTCTCCCATCTCAAAGGAAAAGGATGGATGGAAGTTTTCCCAATCTTCCATTTTTGGCTCCTGAAAATGCTTTACTGTTGTTGTTGTGCTGTGGCATGGTGGCAGCTCAGCCAGAGTTGCAGGATGCTTTATTAGCAGAGAGACAGAAAAAAAAGTGATTGTTCTCCCAAAGAGCAGAAACATAAAGGCAGACAGAAGATAGCAGACAGATGCAATCAGATGAGAAGCTAAAATGAAACAGTAAGAAAATATTGGCTGCTGTGACAGCCAGCAATTCCCAGCAGAATTAATTGCTGTTAGATTTCTTAGCTGTTGCTGTTAAACTAGAGAAATAGCTAAGGAAGGCTTTAGAGGTGGTAATCAATTAGCTTTCTTTCGATTTGTTCCCTCTAAGCATAGAAGGGGAACACAAGAGTCCTTAGAACGTGACTCCTTCGAAATGTTAAAAGGGGATGAAGATGGGGGTTCCCCTGGGGAGGAAATCAGTATTTTTTGATACTGTTTATCGATAAGTCTGCACGTAAGCGAGCTAGAAATGCTGCTTTCTTTTAGCTTTCTCTTGCAATCTCCTATTTCATACTACCCTGCTGTGCCTGGGACAAGTTTTGGATCCAGCTATAGCGTACTTCATCAGCTCTAAGCAGCATGTTACACCAGCTGTTTTCTAAAAGTAAATCAGTGTTATACTGTTTAAATACAGTGTTATACAGTTTGGGAGACTGCTATGGGTTTTTTTCTGAGAGTTGTAGAAGTTTAAAGCAGTTAACCTCAAAGTCTTCCTTCATAAATTCATACGGATTTGAGAATTCTTTTCCACTGGCACTCCTAGTGAATGTGGAATGTTTCTACCACACAACTTTTTCTGCAATTTTGCTGTTATCAGTGTCCTAAGGGGATTCAATTGGTTTGCTTATTTTAAAAGAATCCTTACACCTCCAGCAACCTTCAGAATTTCTTATCTACCTTTGCAGTGTTCCCTCTGCTGCTGACAGTAATCTTATTATAATCTATTTCAACCTGTAGAGAATTCTAATGAAATCTCTTCAGTGTGCCTCAGCACACTTGTTAGAAAGGCAGGGTGACTCACATGCAAAAGTTTTTAAGCAGTATTTGAGGAAGGAGAGAACTAGATAATCCAGCGAACTGGCAAGGTTATCATGACAACTGTGTCAATTTTGAGCCCAGGAGAAGAAATCAAACTACCGTGGGTTGCTGACTCTTTTGCTGGGCAACATGAGATATGATTCCTGCTTCCGTTGAGTATCCTTCATCCAAGAATTACAGAACATTGCATGGATGTTCAGTCAAAAGGAACAGAAATAAACATGCAGAACGGAGAGGAAAACATACAGAGAAGACCTGTGTAATAGACTGAAATCGAGGACCATGATGCAGTGTTGTGTCAAACCTGCAATAAATCTTCTTGCATTTCTTGATCTTACATTGCTGACTAATTAGGTTCAATGTGTTCAGTGCACTCTGAATGAGGTATTAAGCGCACTGCAGAGTATGTTTCAGCTCTTATAACCAACAGAAATAATCCTGTTAAGGTGATTTGACCAAGTCCCTGGGTGGCATGCATAATGCTGGCAGATATTCCAGTATGCTGAATTATGTTTCTTTCATACACAGGCATGGCCATATTTTCTTAAACCTCATGTGCAACAAAATGAGCAAGGCATCACCTAGAAAAAGATCCTGTTTACTTTCTTCATAGTATTACTATATTTTCATAATTGAAATCCTATCTACTAAACTATATTAATAAATTACATCAAGCTTAGTGATGTTCCTAAGGGGAAAAAGTATTTAGATAATATTCACCAGACATTTATTTAGCCAATTTATTGGCTTATATTCCTGTGTCTTCTAACATTCAGAGTATTAGTAATTTCTTTTGCTGTTTAAATTTGATTAGCTCATGCTATTTTCTATAATAAAATAAAATACCTGTAGATCCAAATTCTCAGGCTGCAGAAAATACCTTTTATTTTCTCAAGGTTCATCAGTGCTGAATGAGGAGCATTTGTCCTAACTAATTAAGCACACAGGAATTTAAACAGTGATTATATTTTCCAAGAGAGAAATAAAATCAGATTTATCTTCTCTTATTTAACATAAATCAATATTTACAGATACAGAGAGATCTTCTATAGCAGAATAAACCATGATCCCCGCTCCCCACCCAGTGAGGACAGCGCAGTATACAAAGCAGAAAGGAGATCTTCAACAAATGTAACACCAAGCAGGTTCTTACTGAGCTAATGAAAATCCCTTCATGAAATGTTGGAAAGAAATGAGTCTATTTATCTTCAATAAAACACCTAGTTTGGCCTTCTTTTCCGATTTCCTGGTCCCCTTACTGCTTTGACAATGCTGATTCCATCCCAGCACCTTCCTGGTCTCAATCACTATCCTTTCACTGGCATTCAGGTAGCTTTAAAATCACCCATTGACCTTGGATTGTCTCCAGTTCATTTTACATTATCTCTGAAAAAACAAGATTGCATAAATTGAGATATAGACAATAGAAGAGGTTTTTTGGGGGTGTGTGGGGGGGGCAGAGCAGTGTAGATGAGAGGCAGCTTTTTGTTTTTCTAAAAGGAAGAATCAGCTTGGATGAGCCTGAAAGCAAGTACATTCTCAGTGTCTCAGGATGCATGTAATGGTTAATCCACATCCATAGAACTTTTAAAAATATAAATAAAGTGTAGGCATTTCTTCCTCCAGCACTCCATTTCCTCTGCTTAAGTCTGTGTGGCATAAGGTTTACATTTAAAAATCCTCTTAAGCCTATTGTGCAGTGGGAATCTGTTAGTAACTTTAGGAGTGACTGGGGCACATTCTTGCCCCAAATTGTCATTAAATATTATTAAACCAGAAAGTTTTTCAAGCCAGCCCTTTTGTCCTCATACCACATCTGATTTCATCCCATGGCAATCCAGTTACCAGATCAATGTGACTAGGAGAGACTTTTAGCACCCTTCTCATTTTCTCTTCATTTACTTTTGTTCCTTTCTGTAAAGGGTAATTTCTACTTTTAGTCATTACTCATCCAAAAACAGGTCTCACTTTTTACTAATCTGATTTCACGGTTGTGAAATGAAGACTGCATCATCACCATAAAAGAGCGGAACAGACTTAGCTGGAGATATTAAGATCAGTCTTAGGGGCCTGATTTCAAGCTTGCTTAGATCTAGAACTATTGTAAATTGCTTCACTGTACAAAACATCTTTATGTCCTAAAATACACATTGTACTGATGAAGTTTATGGTTGCATAACATGCTCCACTCTTTTTCCAGTGACACAGGCAACACTGGATCCACTTCCAGATCCATATCTTATTAATTTCTAGACTGAAAACCATAATGGTTTTCCCCTTTAGATATAAAGGTTTTGCCCTTAGACTACATATCATTGAGAGTGTGGGGCAGCTATTCCCAGTTTAACAAAATATTGAGAGCTGTCATGTACAAATAATTCAGGCTAAACCAAACATTTGGCATGAAGAATACTAACAGAAATCTAGATAGGAAGATCCAAGCAGTTCTTCCTGATGTCACCCCTTGCCTCTGTAGTAAATGACAGAGTTGTAATAGAGTTATAAAATAGAGAGATAACATTAGAATCACATTTACAGTGCAGAGAAGGGGCTCTAAAATGTTCTTGGTGGCTCAGTGAGAGACCTTGTCTTGCATGCAGTTGTACTCTGCATTCAATCAGCCTCACAGATAACTGTATTTTGCCTTTTAAATCTGGATTGTGATGTGGCTAAGTCCTGTACAAAGCAGGGAGTTTATTAAACATACGTATTTTTCATTCCGGTCGACTCACTAGAGGATCTTAGGTTCTCTCAAGAAAAGTTCCCACTACAGGTGACCACCATTTGAAATTCAGTAACTAATTTTGCTGTATTTTTTCAGTGTTTCTTTTTTTTTTCCCCCCAATTGTTTCATCTCATTATAGTCTCAGAGAAGAAATTCCCCGATCAGCATTAAGCACCAAACCCTGCAGTTCAGATCACAGAAACAGTCGATGTTCCCTGTTTTTGCAAGTGGAAGGGATTGAATTTTGATTGTCCTCACAGCTTTTTCTCTTTTGTTCTGTTCATGCTATCACGACTCTTCTCCTTAGAAGTGTTTCACTATGTATTGTGAAAGTTGTGCTTTCAGAAATGTTTTCAGTTGTCTTTGCAACCGTTCTTCAAAGCAGACTGCAGATAAATTGTTCCCCTTAGCTTTTGTTGCACCTCTTCTTCTGCCTCTTCAAGAAATTAAAATATTTTCTTGCTGTTGCTCATTTAGAGATCTCCCTGGTTACTGTCTTCTTTATTTAATAAACCCTTTCTGCTTCTCTGCTCTATTTTTAGTTTAGTTAATCCCATTTTTAGCTGTCCTTTATAAAATATGGATCAGCCTCTTTGCTTTTACTATTATTTTGAGACTTCAGTCATCTGATTATATTTAAAAATTAAATAGCTGATCTTTTGACCATTTAGGTTTTACTTCCGGTGCTGTCATTATCTGTCATTTTTTATTACATTCTTTCAGATTATGAGAGGCTTCCTTTCAAATCCAAATCTGGATTTGAACTATCTTTTTCCTTCAGATTGGTGCACTCTTCAAAGCTAAAGGCCCTGCACAGGAGAGCCTGAGGTTTAATGTAGCACAGCCCTGTTTCCTTCCTTTCTTTCTTCATTATTGTTTCAAATGTGGTAATTTTGGTTTAAGGCTATGCCAAGTTTATGATGAGAAGACGAGGGGAAGATAAGTACTTTTTACAATGATCTATTCCTTGAAATTTCTAAAATGCTGCCCACCTAAGTCTTGAATAGCAAAAGGGGCATCATCGTGGATCAAAGTTTTAGTAATTGATCATACAAAGTTCCTTAATGAAAAAAGGGAAACATTTCTACATCATATTTTTCTTGTAAATGGTATTTATGGCAGTGTCTGCATTACAAATCATATGCATAACATGTTTTCCCACCTGTTGTATTAGATGTAACATTACAGCCTTGCAAACATACCAGCTGCTTAGTGTGAATTTTTTCTCCATATTGTTCAGATCATCTACTGGTTTGTTTTTTTTAATGAGTCCCTTGTGGGAGATGGTAATTGCAGCAATTTCAGAGCCTTTCAATCTACAGTTCATTACAAAGCTAGGTGTAGAATTATGCATTATGTTATATTGACCGGTAATTGTTCCAAATTCCTCTATCAAAAAAGAAGCAAAAGATGTTGTTTAAGTCTTAGTTGCTGTAGGCTCTCCTGTACAGAACATGTCACATCTACATTGGGTTTAATGTCAAGAAGAAAAAAAAAAAGTGGAAAATATAAAGTGCTACAAATGGTAGAAGAAATTATATTATAATGGATAACATTAGGTGAGAAGATGTCTTTGAATATCACTGGTAATCACCCTTTATTAAATGCTGTTTCTCAAAGTGTATGGTGTATTTTCTGAGGTATTCCTACCAAATCAAGTGCACATAAATAACCTTTTATGTTATTTCTTCCTCCAGACATGTGCTGCTTAATCATTTACCCAACAGCCAAGCATTATAAATCATTTCAATCATTTAGCCCTACCAACCTTTCGGCAATAGCTGCTAAAGAACGAAGAAGTCACAGTTGCAGACTTCTTCAAGTGCACTTTAAATAATGTGTGGCAAGCACCAGTGAAACCACCCTCAGAAACGTAAACACTGTGTGTCTATGCCAGCAAACAGACTATTATTTTAGACTGAGTAAGCACCACTGGGCTTCATGCTTTGTCCGTGAGGGCCAGAAGTTTCTATATGGTTATCAAAGGCTATAAGGTATTAGAGAAACAGCATGTGCTCACACAAAGAAAGTCTCTTCTAAAACATAAAATTGCCCTCATCGTCCCAAATGAAACTTTTTGATTACAGAAAGTCTTCTTTTTTATTTTATCCTTCCTTTCCTCTTATGTCTCTTTGCTCATCAAGGTCTTGATATGCTTACCATTTATCAATAAAAACTGATGTCAGCCAAAGTGATTCTTTCAGAGTTTTTCCTGGATGAGGCAGCAGCTCCAAGCCTCCAGTTCCTGCTGAGCTTGCTGTTCAAGTGACTCTTCAGTGCTGCTCCTCCTGAGTTCAAAACCATGCTGAAGAGTTGTGTAAGAAAATGCCTTTTTATGAGAAAAAGCTTTTTTCTCTTTGTTCAAGATCCAATCCGTGTTGAAAGCATTCAATTAATTTTTTATTTCTTAGGCAATTTATTGAACTACAACAAAAAAGTTTTAATATTTGATGACTCATTACAGGACTTTGAGATATATCCAGAGCTCATTCAGCTTTCACTCTTGAATGTCCTTCAGTGCAAGGTGCATCAGTCTTTTAGTCCTGGAGCTGCCTGTACTCCTCAGAAATTATTTTTCTGTTCACCTCCACTCTTCAGAATTATTTAGATTGGAATAAAGATGAAAACTGAGTGGATAGCAAGAATCACATATTATAGACCAGGAATTCTCTTTGATTCTCTTTGAAAGCAAAAAGCTTTCTCTCTGCAAGATCTTTTCTGGCAAAAGATCTGTTGATTGTGACCTTGATGTCTCATCTTCTTTCTATACCGTGTTTTCTACATAATTTCTTGGGACTAGTTTTGTATACTGTGTACCATACCATTCACCTTGGATTCTCCCTCAGAAGAGAGACCTTTTTGAGATCTTCAGAAGTTTCATTTCAGTTTGAAAATACACAAAAATTTGCTTTTTAAAATGATAACAAAAAGTATTTATAGAGCTCCAAATGATGTCTCAGGGGAACTCCCTCCTTTGATGCTGAGATTCAAAAAGAGGGCACCACAATATGCTTACACAAGCACATCAGTTCATAAAAGCTGATTTCTGATTTCTGTAGGGCTGGAGTTCCCAAGTGTGTGTATGTGTATTCTAAAAATAAGATTTCAGACTAGCAGATACAAAGGGGCAAGCAGGGATTATTACAACTTCAAGACATGGGAAACAGGATGCAAGGAGAAAGAAGGATAGGGATGCTTTCAGTTTAAGAGAATTCAAATAACATGCACTGATTTTCTAGGAGGAGATGAACACGTAGTGCCAGATGCTGCCAGGAACCCAAGAGGGAATGGGATGGAATCAGCCAGCTCTCCTCAGCACAGTGTCCCTGGTTCCCACCTTAATCTGGACAGTAGAAAGCAGTAAGCAACACTACTGTTGGATAGCACAGGGTTTGGTGAGAGACAGATGTGTAACAGGAATTGTACTGTTGTTGAGTTTGTCCTTTGAGCCTCCTAGGGTGCCATCACAGGAACACTTCAGTGACTCAGACTCCTTTTTGTGTGCTGAGATACCTGATCAAAAGCTTCATAAATCTTGTCACCAGGGATAGAACATAAGACACAGCATTCCTGCTCTCCCATTTTGGAGCAAGAAACACAAGGAATTATTTCCAAAAGTAGAGCTAAAGTTAGTAACTCTCCAGTCAGAGTTTACTCTTCTGTCCTTATTTGCCCTAGATCTCTGTTTCCTAACAGGTGCATGGAAATAAGAGGGAAAATATGCCAACACTGTCCCCACTGAAATTTTTCCCTTAAAGCGCAGTTTCATTAGAAACATGTTGGTTCACTGAGCTGCCCAGCCTTTGGTCGAAACATCTCAGGCTCTTAATGACTCATGACCAAGGATGTTTACATTTGCACTTCAAGGGATGTAAGAGAAGCAGATCCAGTGTACAAAGCAGCCTTCAACCCACACTGTGGCTTGCAACACTTCACATACACAAGTGGGCAAATGCCAGACAACTAAGATTTTTTCTTCCTAATGGGCTAACAGCTAGAAAGGGACATAGACGAAAAGAAAAGAGAAAGACAAAAAGGATAGATCATAGAATCATTAAGATTGGAAATGACCTCCAAGATCAAACAAGTTCAACTTTTGATGAAACAGCACTATGCCAACTAAACCACAGCACTAGGTGCCTCGTCATTGTTTCTTGAATACCTGCAAGGATGGTGACTCTACCTAGGTAGCCCATTCCAGTGCCTGACCACACTTTCAGTGAAAAAATTCTTCCTGATGTCCAAACTGAACCTCGCCTGGCACAGCTGGAGACCATGTCCTCTTGTCCTTTCACTTGTTGTCTGGCAGAAGAGGCCGACCCCCACCTTACTACAACCTCCTTTTGGGAAGTTGTTCGGAGTTATAAGGTCTCCCCTGAGCCTCTTCTCCAGGCTAAACAACCCCAGTTCCCTCAGCTGTTCCTCGTGACTTATTCTCTAGACCCTTTACCAGCTCTATTGCCCTTCAGTGTCTTTCTTGAAGTGAGGGGCCCAGAACTGGACACAGTACTCAAGGTGTGGCCTCACCAGTGCAAGTATAGAGGGACGGTCATCATGACTGATGATCAAAACAGACTTTGATTTCTCCCTCCCCCATTTGTTTTCCCATCACTTATGTGTTTCATATGTGGCTCAGTGGAGATGGACCTATGTTTGCATCCTGATGATGCAGGGCCAATTAGGCACACATTTCTTTGACTGGAAATGTATCACCAGAAATGAGTTTTGGCCAATCAAAAACTTAAGTTTAAAATGGCAGTGTCCCACTGCCTGCTTCTAATGTACTGAAGGTGTAAACAGCTCTGCTCTCTCACCACTCACTCTTTGCAGATGACCTCACGCATGAAAACTCTTTTGATTTTGACTCCCAGATGGTTCCCAGGCTTGTACAGCAGAGAGGTTTCAAAGGTCACCAGCTGCCTTTAATAAATGAACACATTTAGTAAACTCCCATAAA
The DNA here is from genome assembly GCA_013396775.1 of Cephalopterus ornatus. NCBI lineage: Eukaryota > Metazoa > Chordata > Aves > Passeriformes > Cotingidae > Cephalopterus > Cephalopterus ornatus. The sequence continues at coordinate 895,475 of VZRE01011158.1, read as the reverse complement.
GCCTACACAGGCGATGTCTCTTGACTTTACATTATTTGATTGTATTTATTACTCTGTTAAATTGCCAGATGCTTTCTTCAGGGTTTTGACAGTGCTTCTGCTGCAGTAAAAATCAGCACTGCTCCTTGGATCTGATTGCCTGTTTCAGTGATGTCCTGTGGAAAACTATCTCACATGGTTAAACAGTTTAATTTGCCGGAAACCTTCTAACAAATTCATTTAACAAGCACTCATGGGCACTGAACACACATATTTTAAAGCTTTCAAATAAAAATGCCTGAGAGAAAGGCCAGTCAAATTGATGTGCAAAGACTTACAAGTGAATAAGCAATAAGGGACAATATTTAAGGTTTGGAAGTTGGAAAGATGGGTGAGATTTTAGTAGAGAACAGGAAGGTCACGCAAAGGGAGAGATGAAGGTTCAGCTGGGAAGCTGTCACTTTCTCTTCCTGGATCTTGGACTGGTGTCATTTAAGTCCCAGCTGAGTTATGTGGCTCCAGACTACATGACTTCTTTCTTACTTGATCAGGACCTTAGCCAAGGGCTGGTTTCATCAAGATGTAATTCACCATGCCCCCTGCGTAACCTGCAGTCTTTTAATCTTATCTCCCTTTAGTTTTCTGTATCTGTTTTGACATCAGCTACTCTTGTACAATTGAACTGTACTGAAGCAGCAGCTCTACTGTGAAAATCCACAAAATCCATAAAAAAATCTTATTCGAACATAAAAAGAACTAATTTAGGTTCAATGAGATCTGACGGTGGATTTCTGAAATAAGAGTTTGCAGATGAAACTTCTGTCCTTGGATTCCTCTTTCTATTTCTTAATTTTTACTGTCCTTTGTCCATTCCTCAAGTACATTCTCTCTTTGATTGATTTCTCAGTTTCTTCATTCTGTTCCTCCCTTTTTCGTGTTTAAGAACTCTTCTTTTTGCTGTTTCTCTTATGCTCTCCTTTTCCCCCTACCCATTCTCTACTTTTTACCATTTTTCTGAGACCTTTTTGTTTCCTTATCTCCCTCCTTCCCTCCCTCACCGCTCTGGGGGCTCAGTTGTTGCCATCTGGTGACTCTACAGCAAATCCACAAGTGGCTTACAGACACGCAGGGAGGGGACATGTCCCTGTGCTCCCTTCAGTTCAGCCTGAGGGCAGAAAACCCTTATGTTCCCATCTCTGTGTATGAGAAAAGCTGAGCAGATGCTGGACTGGGCCCTGGGATCACCTTCCAGCCTGAGCAATGCTCATGCTGAAGAAAGCCCCATTGCTTTTTCCTTGGATTTAGGGCACAGCAGTAACTTGCTTAATGTGAAGCTCCACCTAGGGCACATGGGCAGTCAGAACTCATGCTGATACTTTGACATGCAGTGAATCGATTTCAGTGCTGTTCACAGGTACTGTTGTGTCTTTGGGGAGAGGATTTGTACTGGGAGGGCTGATTTAAAACTTTGCTTCTCCTGCAGTCAAGATCAAATATCTTGTAACAGGGAACATTTCTTGCCTAAGGGGCTTGATGGTGTCCTGCTAATAACAATATTCCCTGAGTAGATTTTAACATATTTTTTTCTTGTTAATTTAAAATTGTTATTTGAAAGTTTCCTTTAAATGCATTTAGACATTTCCCTGGATGATCAATTATCTCAATTCACGTAAAATTCTCATGCGTAAGCATTCCCTGTGATGGCAATAAATGAAATTCAGTAATAAACTCTCATAAATTTATTAAGGTCCCACAGCCCCAGATCGCCATCGTTAGTTCATATAATGCTTCCCTAGTTACTTAAAAGCTATATTACATGTCATAATATTTATAATCCCACTTAATATTAGTCCACTTAACAACCTCTCAAATGTTTGGAACTGAATTTACAATCTTTTGTCAGTGCCTCTCTGAGGTTTATTGCAACATTTCCTCTCTAAATGTTTTTACGGTCTGAGAAAGGATTATTCTCATTGAAATGTCATAAGCTTTGCTCAGCAACTCACTTATTTCTCCCCCCTTTATTCTTTATGCCTCTCTCTTTTTTCCTCCCAGCTCAGACCCTCATTTATTCTGTATTCCACTCAAGCTAACCTCTCTCTATGCAGGTGATAGCTTTAGGTCCTGGTTGTAAATCTTCAGTGCAAGTAGCCCTAGAACCTGCATGTTAGCTGCAGCAGCAGGAAACAGTAACTTCTGGGAATGTCATTGCCTTTGTAGTATTATCTGCTGTTGTCACACAGAATAAGCTTTACATCTCTCCTTTCCACCTCTGCTTTCCACTGACTATTCCTAAAAACACAGTCTGAATCTGTACCATGAAATCCTTCTTGTTTTATGAAACCACTTCCCCCTGACTGATGACCCCAAGTCAGGTGTGTTGACAGACTGGGGCATGAGTTTCCAGCCTGAAATATATAACCAGTTCTTATCCAGTGTTGCTGGCTAAGTAAAGTCCAGATAGGCTTGCTATTAGAAAAGCCTCTGGGGCGTGCAAACCACAGAGAACTGAAATTGCTGGTTTGTGCTGACACCCTCGGACTTAGATCAGAGGGCTTCTGAATTTGCCAGGTGAGGTGTGACACAGGTTTTGGACATTTGTCATGCTTTCTGCAGGCAGCTTATGCAGGAAATGTCTGCCAAAGTTCCCCCTGTCTGAACAGTTTCCTGGGCAAGTACATAACTTCTCATATTTATGGTAATTTTTCTCTGTGTAACGCAGTATGTCAGTATTATATTGTAAAAGCTGCCATCCATTAACATTACAACATCATGCTTTTGCAAGGACTTTTGTAGAAAATCCTCATGGAACTTGCATTTGCCAAGAACCTAAATGCAGATCGAGGACATGCTTGCCAGAGCCAAGAAAGGTGGACCAAGATAATTGCTGATCTTGTCTATATTCTGCTCATCGTGCCCCCAGCTTTTCCCCGGCTGACACTGCACTGATCTGCAGGGGTACAGGCTTCCTATCTTTCACAGCCCTTGCTGCTGGATCGACCCCAAGGCTGCTGCCCTCCGAGACCTGGCTTTTCTTGTCATGTAGCTGACTCTGTTAGGAAATAAGTCTTCACTGACAAAACACTCCAGCTTTTGTGGAAACACAGAAGCACAACTGTACATGATGTGCAGATCGGAAAACAACTCCCGCCTGGCAGGCTGGCAGAGAACGTGAGCTCTGCTGTGTGATTGATACCAGCCTGAGCTTTTTGCAGCTCTGCTTGGCAAGGGGCAGCCAGAAAGCCTCAAAAATCACCAGGATAATGCCTTTTCCAGTAGGACTATTAAGATCAAAACACGTCTTTCTATTTCTCTAGCTGTGTAGAGTTTTAATTAGGACTTTGTGGCCGGGGGTGGTTTTCCTCCCTCACTTGATGCTGTAGGCTCCAAGATAGGTATTTTGTCATATTCCTTGACAAAATGAAATGGTGCCTCAACAAGACAGAACAAAAGGGAAAGGACATCTTTTTCAGCAGCAGTAAACCAGCTTGATGATTAATCTCTGCCACCGGTACAGCGGCTCAGGCAGAGACACAGACAGCCGCCTCTGGGTGCTGGTACGTGGCCACCCAGCAGCTGCCTGCCAGGCTTTTAATCTGGAATTGTCCCTCCATCCCAACCAAGCAGGTTGCTTCCTGCTACTGGGGGATAGACATGGTGAATTAAAGGCATTTGCCTCTCGGTTGCTTCCATACAAAATCTGGCTCTTTAGCTAAAAATTACAGTAAAGGAATGTTCGTTTAGGATTTCTAGGAGGTTTGGAAATATATCTTGCTCTCCCAGCCCCACTGCATGGGCAATGCTCTCTGGCAAAGAGGACAAACATTCCATCAAGGCTGGTATCACACCAAGCCCTCTGCAGTCTGCTCCAGGGAGTAGTCCTGCGGCCTTGCCGGCCATGTCTGCTCCTGTGGGGATGCTTCTGTTCCCATCTGGCTTGGGCCATCTCCACAAGCAGCCAGGTGGGCTGGAGCTTCTCCAGCAAAGCAAATGGCACAAGGTGGGCAGAGACAGCACAGTCTGGCTCTCTGATCGCCTTTTTTGGAGGGGGAAGAAGTGGTGTGTGTGTGTAATCTGGCTTGTCACACAGACAGTTGTATCACCTATTGATCTGTAGTTGTATCTACCTATTGATAGAATTACACTGTATTGAAAGGTAAATCTTTTCTGTATATTTAAGCTGTAGCATTAGTGATTTTGAAATTTCCTGAAACCCCCTTGCATGCTTTCTTCACATCAGTTTAAATTAGGTGGATGATGATATAATTGTGATCTCTCTCTTTTGTCTTTATGGATGCTACAGAGGGGATTATTATTTTTTTTTGCCTTGGTATTATTATGCTGAGGCTTCAAACAGCTGAGTTGCCTGGAAATTCATATTTCCCCAGAAGAACCATTTGGCTCGTCATCTGATGGCAGAGAGCACAAGTTGGCACAATTTCAAAAGAGAAAGCTTATTTTACCAGCAGGAACTGTGTCTTTCATTCAACCTGGAACAGCAGATAGGAAACCAAGGGACTGTTCAAGAAGCAATTCCAGGCAAATTACTATCTGAAATCAGCTTTGAAAGAACTGTGATGAAAAGCAACTGTGCTATTTCTTTGAGTTTTTCTATTGCCATTTTCCCCCCTTGTGTTTAGTTGTTCGTTTTGTTTGGGGTTTTTTTTAAAGAAAACTAGAATGAAACTGACCTTCATTCAGGAGGAAAGTATATTGATTCAGTTTTGTGTCTTTCAGATTACTCTCCTCTCTGATTTGCGACCTCCTAAAAGGGCACTTTCCATCACTTCAGTAAGGTGATATGTCCCATATTTGAAATTTGTGCCTTTTCCATTCTTCAGTGATTTCTGTGGCTTAGAAGATACTTTTTTTCTTATAGTATTATATCTGAAATAGGCTTTTGTTTTGTCTAGAGAGATTCTTTCATTCCCATAACAAAATAATTTATTTTTTTTTAATGTGAGATCATCATCTTGATTCTCTCACAACTTTAATTTTACTGAACGGAGGACTGTCCCCTGTAGGTATGGTTCTCAAGAAGGGGAAGAGGTCATAAGCAGCAAAAGGTACAAAGCAATAACACTGGATAAAGAGTTCCTGTTTTCTCCCAGTTGGTGACCTTTGAGAAGAAAGCAAATGTGTTGCATGTGTTGAATGCTGTGCCTTTGTGTGTGTTTATGTTCCTTTTCCAAAATCTGGAGCAGCAGAAAACTGCAAGATTTTGAAAAGTAAGGTCTGAGGCTGTAACTGCAGTGTACCCAATGTCTAGATTGTATTGGTCTCCACAGGAGATCAATTCTATAACTTGCTTTTATGGTCTTCTGTTGTAATAAAAGTCCTGAAGAGGGTGCGTGGCCATGTGGTTTTCTACATTATGGTGCTGGCTGAGTCTGCAGAGCCCATCCTGCTCATGGCAGGAGGTTGCAGTTGTGGTGACCCTCCTTTTGTGGTGGATACTTGAATGTGTGTTCTAGTGCAGTGACTTCGCTGTGCAAAAGTAGGCCAGGACTCAGATGGACTGTCCTAGGGCCATGGACTGGGCATAGCCAGCTCAGGGTAGCTGCACTGCTGAAGGCATGATGGACTCGTCTACTTACTCCTCATCATCCCAGGGAGCTCAGAATCTCTCACAGCTCTTCTGTTGCTGTATTTCTCATGATATGGATGCCTGAAATAATCCTATGGCCGCATAATGAAAACTGTAATTAAAATATAAAAGCAACTATACTGTGTGAGTCAAAAGATCCACCCAGCATCTTGCCTCCAGCTGTAGCCAGCAACGGGTCCTTATGAGAGAACATAAAAAGCAGGGCAAATACAAAGTGGTACCTTCCCAACTACTGTTTTTTTAAGGGGTTTCCTGAGCCAAAGGCTGCATCCAGACAATCACATTCCCTCACCAATGGTGAACATTTCTGGTTACATGAATTTATCTCATCCCTTTTTTAATTAATTTATAAGTTTAGTCTCTGCAACCTCCATGAACAGTTAGTTTCACAGTTTAATTAGATGTGAGGGGAAAAGGTATTTCTGTCTCTTTGTTTTAAGCTTGCTGCCCGATAATTGGGGTGCCTTCTAATTCTCATAGTGGGTGGAAGACTGAGTAATTGTTCCCTGTTTACTTCAGTTATCGTCATAAACCTCTATTATCTCCCCTCTCAGGTGTCTCTTCTTTTCCGCTGAAAAGTCCAAGTCTAATTAGTCTGTCCTCATTTCAGCAAGGATGAAATCCAGCTCAAAATAATTGTCAAGCGTGATCCTAACACTCTTGTCCAAATCATACCTACAATCCTCTGGAGGTTATTGTGCTACTTATAAAACCAATGGACATCTTTATAAGACCTGCTATGAATGCAAAGGGCATGTACAGGGTGCTCAGAGCAGAAGGATAATACAATAAATATGTAACACTTTTTCACATAGTGTCACTTATGATCAGCTATAACGTGTAACTGAATGTTCTGGTAAAGGCCGTGTGCTTTTATATATACAGGAAATTTGCACCTGGCACAGAAATTCCTGAGAAGATGCCAAGTAAACTATGCTTCAATTCTGATTTCTGGAGAAGGGGAAAAAAATAGGAGAGACAGACCTTTAATTGGCAAAGTTCAACAGCGGAAGTTCTGTGGTGGTCTGTTGTTTTCTGACATGGTTAAATCCAGCTGCCAAGGAATGGATTGGGTCATCGTACATCAGGAGCTAAGATGTTTTGAAAGGTATTTCTAAGTACCTGAATATAATTTAAAGCTGTCAAGATTACATAAAATCATATTAGTAAATGAAGCACAGGTACCAGAATGAACGACTTAGATATGCTTCATTTGAACTAGATGAATATCAAAATCCAACTTGCTTGGCTAATTCACAAGGAAAAGGGTTCCATCCTTTCATTATATTCTTCTCCACGCTAAAGTATGTTCTTTGCAAACTAATTGTTTAATGTTCATGTCCATTACAGTATGTAAAAATTTGATAGACACAACTTGCTGTATATGCACTTTAAAATCAATCTACGATTTCATAAACCAAATTAAGAGTTAGATTGTACTGAGTGCAAAGGGACTCTGCAATAATGATACTCCAAAAATGCTGAAATATTCTTTATAGATTTCAAGTGAAGTGAACTTTTTTTAGATTTCACAAGCAGCCATGGCACTGCGACATACTATATATTCAAAATAAACTTGGCAGCCATGACACATTTTTTTGATCAATATCATGTACAAAATTCTGTGCAAAACGTGATCAGTGTATGAATTTCTGTTTAGAAGTCACTTTTCCATCTGAAAGTAGTCGTCTCCCACCTGCCATACACACAAACTGTGTTTTTACTTCCCAGGTGGCTGTCGGGGAGCCATGAGTTTGGGTTCCTCCAGGTACTTTCAGTGCAGTGTCACTTTGGCCTCCTGGGCTCCTGTTCCACCTCAGTGTAGGCAGTACCCTTCCAGTTTGTGGAAACTTTAGGGGACTATTTGGAACTGGAGGAAAACCAGATTTTGAAAAATCTAAATCTTCTGTGAATTAAAACTCTCTATCTTTACTCAGCTCTAATTCCGAGGCATATTTCAATCGAGCATTTTATCATGTACAGAAATTTAATAACCTTTATAAACCAGAGATTAAAGTTCTGTGATGAGTCCCAAAATTTCAAATGACATTTAGACTTAGAATATGAGTGTTGTCTTGGAGATGAAGGGAAGTTCCTGAATGGACATGTGGTATCCTAAAAATATAGAAAATACTATCTAACACTCAGCTATATAAAGAAAACAACAGGTAAAGATAGTCAAAATAAGCAGAAGTTGAAGAAGTGCCATTTATGAGCTCTGACAACTAATGAATGTTCAGATCTTGCAGCTCTATGTCTGGAAAAATAGGAAACACAGACAGGCACCTGAAGAGTGATACTCTGCTGGCTTTGTACGTGCTCCTCATGGGGCTCCTCTGCATAGGCAGAAATCAGGCAGGAAGAAGCTGAGTGGCCCATGTGTGAGTGCCCTGACTTGGCTCCCAGAGGTGCTCAGCTCTGGCTACCTGGAGCAGGAGGCATTTTTCAGGCATTTTCTCCACTCTGAAGATCAGACTTCCTGGACTTAACCTTGGCACTTCTAAGTCATTTTGCCTCGCCTTATTTCCACTTCATTGTCTTGCGCAAACCAAGGGTGGCTTCATCCATCCAAGTGTGAATTATCTCCCTGCTAGTCAGCAGCTCTTGGAGATCTTGCTACAGCCAGCATCTTTCAAATTGCTTAGTATTTTCCACATTATGAAGGTTGTTTGTCCAGTGACTGCCACCTGCTTCCTCCTTATCCTTCTTCCAGGCTAATAAAAAAACATACCTATTAATACATTCAAGAAACCTGGTTTAGTACTTCCCAGATCTTTAAGAGATAGCATGCTATTTGGTTATGGAAAATCAATTTTCAGACTCTTGGAACAGGAGGAAAACTTCCTAGTGCAGCAAAATCAAACATCCAAATGTTCATCCAACAACAATCTAAAAATTTATTAAGACTTTGGGACAGAGTCCCACACTACTGTTTTCTTCTTTGCTTTTCTAAAAGTGATCTAATGTTCTCTTTTATCTTCAAGTAACTATAGTAACCTTCTTGTTCTGGAATCGGGATGTATTTCAAAGCACAATTTAAGGAAACGTAAATCCTGGTATGTCATTGATGGTGAGCTCTTTCAGCCACCTTTAGGATTCAAAAGACTAGCGCAGGGGGCACCAGTCCTTGATTAGGCTAGTCTCCTGAGTAACCTACAACTGAACAAAAAAGCTATCTCTTGCAGGTAGCTGGAAGGAAAAATCCTGAGTTTTCTGAAGTGTCAGGCGACTCAAGAATGACACATGGAAGCAGGCAGAGAAGCATGGTTCCTAAGCTCTCATCTGGTTGATCCTTATGAGTAAAAAATGAATTCAAAGTGCTACTCAGGAGAAACGAGTTTTACAAACACTAAACATGGGTGTAAGTGATTACCTGGGCTGGGTATTAGCAGCAAACAGATACTGACGTGGCAGCAATTTCTTAGCTCCTCCCTTCGTTTCTGCTCACCTGGGTATCAAGAGACAAATTGTGATACATCAGTGGCTCACCCAAGCCCCATGGGAGTGTCTTCTGTCTTGTACATGTGACGATAAGTTATGAAGCTGGTGACCTGCCCCTTCCATCTCTGTTTTGTTTTGTTTTTCGTGTTTGGAGCATTACAGGTGTGTTGCACGGTATAACCACTGAGCAAAGCAATAAGGAAGGAAAAAATCAAAGCCAAGACATAGAAATAGGAAATGCATCTGTCAGGGAGTACGGCCTAAATCTCCAGTGGCTTGTGCTTGCATTGACGTTTGTCAGCGTGAAGTGTATGTTCTTATACGTATCTGCGTGATTCCTAGTTGTTTTTATTTTATGTCTTTACTGCATTGTTTTTCCTGCAGCAGTGTGCTCTAGGTAGGTCTGATCCTCTGGCAAGGAGCAGAATCAGAGGCAGTGGGACTGTGTCAGCATAGCAGAAGACATGCTGGGGTGGTAGGATTGTTATCAGCAATTGCTCGCAATGCAGCAGGGCAGCTCTCAGGAATGCCTGCAGAGTGCCAGGCCCTGAGAAAGCTGCTTCTAACATAATCTCAAGCAGGCAACAAGATTTATTTTTATCAGTCTGTAGCTCTTTTAATTACAGATGATGCAGATTCTGTAATTTTGGAAATCATCTATCCTCTATTTAAAAACAAAAAACCCAACTGCTCACCAAAGGTGTAGAAATGGTGATGTGGAACACAAAGTGCTGGAACATATAGCTTTGATTCAGCGACCTTTTTGTGTACTAAGGATCATGAACTTCCGAGCACTGAGAGGCTAGTTGTCCTTACTGTGCTTAGTGCAGATCTAGTACAAAGAGAAAAAGAACATGTACTGATGCACTGATCCGGTAAGTAGTAGATTTTTCAGGCAATATCCCCAAAGAGAAGAAGAAGAAAAGTATGTCAGTTATTGCATGCTAGAGATACAGTGCAGAGTCAGTAGATCCATCAGACATTTTGTGTTCTGCTCCTCATTTCTAACAGCCAAACACATATTAGTATTTTTAAATTTGAGCATAGATTTCACTTTCTATTTCCACTACTTCAAAGAAGTGTCACAGGATAACTCAGTCACTGGGCAGAATCAGTTGTATCTTACTATGAAGTGCCAAAATCCTGCTGTGTGTCACACTGCAGGTGTGACAGGAAACTGGGAAATCAGCCTCACATCCATTTTAAAGGCTCTGTTTAAAGACTTTCATGTTCTCATCCATGTCACAGTCACTGTACAACAGTGCTCCTCCACAGAACTTGTGACCCAGCTCCCACAGCTAGGTCTTTTCTGGCTTGTGCAGATCACATTAATGTATGTGTCAGTTGTCTGACCCATTGCTTAAGTGCATCCTTCCATTGCAGCTGAACTGATGCATCCATTCCTCATGGTATGCTGCAGGTTCTTCATGAGTAGTGGGACTCCTCTACAGGCAGAGCACATCTGTACACATCCCTAAACCAGGCAGGGCAGAAGTCCTGTGGACTTCAGCCTTTCTGCTGCCAGCCTTTGCAGCAGTGGCTGCTGCACACCACACTGCAGGGATGCACTATGCAACTACCTGGCAGCCTCTCGTTCCCTGCCTTCCCAACCCAGCTCACTTCTCCCTGGGTCCTGCTCAGCAAAGACACGTCTTTGGAGGAAAGCAGAATTGAAACACCAGTTTTTCATGGGATTTCCCTGTGAAAATTACTTTGGTTACACAGAGCTGCTCCTTATGCTCAAAATGTGTAAGCTGAAGAGCAGCAAGCTCTTCTTTGCAGCTAGCTCTGGCTAAGGATTTGCTTTCTTCCTTTGCAGATCCCTCTGGGTCTACTCCATTTCCTCCTGCTCACTGTGCAATTATGAACTGAAATGGGAATGTGATCATTCAACCCAATACTGGGATCTCTGCAGACGGGCACTTCATTTCTCTCCTTTCTGTTGTAATGGCAAGTCCCCACATCTATTCCCCTGGTGCTCTGCTGTACTGCTCTGGTGAGAAAGTCATTATCCTTCTCAGGGAACAACTCTGTTGCATGCAGCTGCCAAAGGCCTGAAAAGACAAAAAGCTGTTACTTTTGTAACAAGCAAAAAAAGAAATGGAAAACAGTTTTTGGGAGCCGCAGCACTTTTCTCAAGGACAGCTGTAAATGGCATTTACTGCATACAAATAGGAGCCAGCAATGATGACAAGAAAGCAACAAATAAACAAATCAACTACAATGCCAAAAAAAGTGTTCTGCTGCCAAGAACATACTTTATCTCTCATTAGCATAATTATTACTTAGAGTTTCAACTCCAAATGCCACAAACAATTAAAAAGTTGTGTTATGCTTAAATATTTTGTCATTTTTTGGCAAGAAGGCAGGCTTAGGGAGAGTAGGGTATGAATTGCATCATCGCTGCCTTGTCGTATAAAGTCATCTCACTCCTTTGAGGAATTACCCTCTTGCACTGATAGGCCAATGGCAGCCAAACCTGACAGAAACCACCGCTCCAGTGGAGGGAGCAGGAGGAGCTGCTGCCAGGCTGCAGCACTGCTTGGATTTTTAAGCTGCTGAAAACAGAACCAAGGATTTTCACCAAAGAGAATTTCATGTTAAACTTTTCACTCCCATCGAAAGGTTGGGAGGGGCACAGGTCTGGTCAAGTAAAGTTCCTTAGGCTGTTTTTCATGGATATTGCTTTCTCTACTTCTTTCCCTAAACCTTACAGTATATATAGACGGAGCCTAGAGACCCAGATGGATGGTGTGTAGAAGTTTGGTGTCAGCTGTGAAGGAAGCAAAAGAGCAAGCAGCTGGGATTCCCTCAAGTAAGAGAAAAGGGAGATGATGGCATTTCCCAGTCCTCCTCAAGGCACTGCTTTTAACTGTGTATAAAATTATTACATATCCCTCCAAATGTAGCCTTATATTTCAGCAGAGAAAAGTCTGTATGAAGACAGTAATTTTTACCTATCCTAATCCATTCCATTTAACTAGGAAACCAGACACTGATGTTTTGAGAAGTAATGACATTCTTGAGTGTTTTATTGAACAGCATATTTCTGCCTAAATTCTACACTTTATGCTCTCAAGAATGGCCTACATTATTTCCAAAATAAATTTAAGGGAGCTTTGCTGGTAACTTCCCTGGGATAAAAGTTTTGAAGCTGAGTCAGGTATAATGGATCCCCCTTCTGAGAAGTCCCATCACTTAAAAAACAGGTGTGCTGCAGGAAAGTGCTCTGGCAGCAACTCACCATCAGAAGGACCTTTTTGAGTCAAGTCCACCCTTGTTTTATTGCAGGGGCCTGCTGGGGCATTACTTTTGGAAATCAATTCTAAAGTGTGACAGATGCTTTCAGCTTAAAGAGCTGTACAGTGTGGCAGGCACCAAATAGCTGCAGTGGCTTTTGTGGAGCCGGTTCATAGCTGGTGGCTATAATTAGCTGAGCCCTTTATGCAGCTGTCATGTCCCTGAGAGAAATCAATGCTGCAGCACTATTTTACCTTCCTTGCTTTACCTAGACTGCTGTAAATTGAAATGCAAATGCAGCCACGAACTGCAGGATTTGAACCATATTTTATAGCGCTTCACTAATGTATTACAATGTTTCAGCTGTAGTATAACATGGTGTGGAATAAAGATGTTTGCTCATTTAATTGCCTGGGGAGACCCAAGGGTTGGAAATCTTTAACAGGTTACACAGATGTTTATCAGGTATGACACAGTATCATTTATCCAGCTGGTTGGTTTAGAGCCCTCCAGAGGTCCCTGTTTTCCTTATTTTGTAACGATTTTGTACTTGTGGGATGATGATGTTACTTACAAATTCTTTGGTAAACTGGAGGATCTGTACAGCTTAATTGGACTCGTGTGTGGATTCCCTTACATCTAATAAAGTGACTGGTGTTTACAATCCTTTCAGTAGGAGCATGTAATGAAAATTCTCCCTTCATACAGTTTTCTGTTCTCATAAATCTTATAGAACCAGAATACCTTTGAGGCCTCCAAAGCTTTGATTGAAATTGGTTGTTTAGTACAACAGTTATTAGACGAGAGCTGACACACCTACCTGCAAGGAAGCACAAAGAGTGCTTGTGCAAGCCCTATTACACCATGAAATCAGGTTGAAATGCAAAGCTGATGCTTTAATGCCTTAGGTGGCAATTTAACAAATGACCACTTCATGTGGGAAACAGGAGGATGTACATAGGTTTTAATTATACTGATTATGGAGTGATTTTTAATGCATTGCAGCCATGATTTTGTAATAATCAGGCAATGCAAAGCCATCAGAAGCTCTTCTTAACATTTTCTCATTTATTTTGTGTCACTGGTAAAGGAACCTGAGTGTACCAGTGTCTTTTATAGTCGTCATCACTGGTAAAACACTGAGGACAGTAATATGCGCTACGGGTTTACTAAGTGGGATTAAAATAAGGTATGGATTAATAGCAAGAATTTTATGTGGAGTTTTATTTTTGAATGCTTCAATGCCACATACACCTGAAGGCAGGATGAGAGCTGCAGATGATGAACTCATGCATGAGTTTAGTGCTGATGATTTCTACTTATAGAGGGTAGAAGTCTCAGGGTTGTATTTGACCACTTGTGTAACACTGCAGGAGTATATGCACTCTAATATCCCATGTCAGAAGAGCACAGGAGAACATACCAAGGATGTTAGTTACCAGTGTTTTTTCATAAAACTCTCAATAGTGACAAGTAAAAGGGGGAAGTTGAGTGGGGAAGTTCTTGGAATCTCAGAGGTTGTTGCAGATGATCGTTAAAAAGTGGGTCTAATCCCTGAGAACATAGAAGAGGGACCACATTAGGGAACAGCATCCTCATTAGGGCAGAGACAGATGCATTTCACATCTAGTGAAGGCAAAACCTATGCCTTTTTTCGCATATCTCCTTCTGATGCAAGAAGGAATAACTACACAAAGACCAGGTCAGAGGAGCTAATGAAGCACTGTGTGGATCTATCTAAAGTACAAGGTATTAAAACAAAACTGACCAAGAGATTAAAGCTTATTTTTCTGCCGTGGTCCTTGCTTTTCCCAACTCATGCACTGCTTGCTTTCTCAGTGTGCATTTATACAGTTTCATGCAAATTTATCCCCAGGGTTTCTGAACAAGAAATGTGTAGATGACCAGCCATGGTCCATGGCAGAATTGAATAGAAATATTTTGGTCATCTATCTTTCATTTGCCTGCAGAAGTCTTCCCTTCCGAATAAATGCCAAAATGCTGCTTGTAGAATAACAAGTGGAATGTACACTGGAGTTCAAGGCTAAGCGAAAAATGTGTTACTGATGGCTGCCGCAGGCTAAAGCTGTTAAAAATGCCACTCAAGCTTCTCCTGTCTTCCTCTACATGCAGGTATTAAGAGGAATCATCTAGGGGAAGCCACTGGGATTTGATGATCCCAGCCTGATTCCAGCTGATTTAATGGGTAGAAGTGAGGCCAGTGGGAGTAAGCCCTGGAATCACAAGTTAAAATAGATTATTTGCCCATTCAGTAGCTTGGGGTCTTCTGTTTTTTTTCATCCTACCCACTGACAGCTTTTGCTGGTCTCTGAGATGGAAGGTGATGAGGTTCTTCGCCTGTTTTCAGACTGAACTGGGAGTTTGAGATCTCTACCCTTATTCTATCTCAAAATAATGAGTGAAACATACTGCCAGTGTGCTGGCACCCCTCTGCCCTCTCTGGGATCTTTCTGCAGAGCTGGAAAGGTGAACACAGCATACTGCTGGGAATGGCAGCATGCAGCCAGTTCTGTCCCAGTCAGGCTGCTTAGGAGGGGCAGGGCAGCAAAGAACATATTTTCTTCTGGTTTTGTTTGGTTGGTTGGTTTGGTTTGGTTTTGGTTGGTTTTTCTTGTTGTTTGTTTGTTTGAGAGGTTTGTTTTGTTTTGGGGTTTTCTTTATTTGTCTGTTTTGGGTTTTTTGGGGTTTTTTTGGGTTTTTTTGCTATGTTTGTTTTAATTAGCAGCCGATAGGAAAAAAACCTGTATGCAATAGTTTTTTCCTTGCTTTCTTAAACTCCCTGGTGCTACCCGTTGGTAGTGCATGGTGTACTAATGCTGGATACAAGACTACAGCAGCCGGGTAAGTAGCATTTTAATATTTCATACATGGTCTGCTTGTCAGAGCTGTTTTCTCTCTTTTCACACCAGTACGCCAGTGGTTTCCTTACGTGACAGTTGGAATGTTCCCTCCAGACTACCCTGTATATAGTCACTTCACACTGCTTCCAGAGCCCAGGCAGCGGATGCAAATGATCAAGGATGCATAAATCTTCGGCAGAAGGCAAAGCTGGTACACAACGGAAGGGTGAACTGCTGATCTCCAGATATCTTGCTGTATTGTCCTCCCCCTGGCTATTTTAGCAGCTTCAGCAGCTTTTTGAGGTATACCAACTCTACAGTTCTCTGCTGGTTTTTCCTAACAGAACAGATTCCTGCCATGGATCATTTCTGATTAAAGGATTAAGGCACAAAGATGAAATCAAGAGGGAATCAATTTGGATTTCCAAGTCTTTGGATGCATGAAAGTAGTTCTCTTAGCTCTGGAGTCAGGAAAGCTGTATCTATGTTGATATGTGTTACATTTGCTTCATCTAGCTGCTGAAGAAAAGAGGCTTCACTCCCTTTGAAGTTTACCCTTTTGAGCTTAGTGCTGGTACAAGCAACTGAAGTGGCAGCTTTGCTCTTTGAAGATGTCTAATTTCTGTCTCAGAGTTTCCTTCATTTTTTCCTTTGGAAGCTGATGGAGTTAAGGGAATACAGAGCTAGTGTGAACTCAATATCAGTAAGGCTCTGAAGTCCTGGTAATAAGAACACTGTAATAAGCTGAGTGAAGCACTCGCATCGTCATCATCAGGTTTCATCACATCTATTCCTGACGGAAAATACTTTATTTCCCCTGGTCTCTCAATGGAGTGTTGTGGTATTGGAGGCAACTCCTTCACCATGACTACAGAGGGGTGAGCCTTGTAACTTAACACTGCCATTAGGCACATAAAGCCAGATGATGTAAACACTCTACAACACCCCATCAAATCCATTCAGACAGCACAATTCCTCTAGCTCCTTAGAGATATGTATCACTGGAGCCATTACATCACACATCCTATATTTTCTATTTATTCTTTCTGTGTTCTTAATTAGCAATTAATTTTACAGCAGCATTCTGACCTTGATTATTCAAACTTCTTTTCTTTATTTAATACAATATAGACAGATGGAAAAAAAAAAAGTTCAGCCTCTCCCAGCCATTTTCATCACAAATTTCACTCATTTCTCATTTTTAATTGCCCTGTTATCTCTCTAGCTCCAATTCCATTCTAGTATATTAAGGGGGAAAAAAACCACCCAGACCAACCTTCTGGTTTCTCCTAGCCCCTTTGGCTAACAGTAACTCATTCTAGGGGTTTAACTGCATTTTTAATTAAGGCTGCTACAGCTGTTGGTCCCAAGCCTTTCATCATGCACAGTATTTTTTTAGCATGCAAAGCAGTGCGCGGCTGTTCAGCAGAGACAGACTCTCACAGAGGCAGAGGAACAAAGTGGAGCACATAACACTGTCTGCTTTAAGAATCCGGGCAGGGAGTACGGAGATGTTAGTTAATTTCTTAGCTGTCTCAGATGTTTGGGTTTAATTTAGTCACCTCATCACTGTTTCAGTTCTCTGCCTGTAAAATACCCTCTCTCTCTTACCGTCTAGTGGCACGATTTACCAAAAATACTCAGCCTCCTTGCACCTCAGTTCAATCAGCCTACCATTAATCAGCAGGATCTTCGGCACACACCCTCACAGAGGCACCAAACAGTCCTCCCCTGCCCCAGCACTAGCACTTCTGGCATTTGCAAGATGACAGGATGGCTGCCTTCTCTCACATGTGTGCCAAAACTCCACATCAGCTGTTTGCCCATATTTGAAACCCCTGTGTACTGCACAGAGCCTGAGAACTAATACAGCAATGTGGCTGCCTGTCCCTACCTAAACCTTCCCCTTCCTCTGCACGTGTTTGGACATCCTTTGTGTGACCCAGGATGGGAGTACACACTCTCTGCGGTGAACAGAGAGAAAACCTGTCCTGTCTCTGTTGAGTGTTCCAGTTGTACCACCTTAAGTAGAGCAGTCATACCCCATTAATGCCCAGCTAGTCTCGAGGACATTCACCTAAAGGTGGGTTCAGTGATCCACTATTACTTCACTGTATATGACTCATCTCTCTGACCCTGTTAACATAAAGTCCAGGCTTGTGTTGATAGGAGTCGTGTTTAAACAGTTGTAAATGAACACCCTTGACACTGTGGTCATTAAAAATGGCGTGATTTCATTTCCAAGAGCACACATATTTTAGCTTTCATATCCTAGCCAAATTCCAACTTAAGTATTTACTTTTTGCATCTCAGACTGGTTTCTGTCATTTTTTCTGGCAATTACAGTTTCACTTCCTACCTTAAACCCTATTTGGTTGCTCCTATACTGTATATAGTGCCACATACAATGAAGCTTTTAGTGTTTTTGTGTATTTGTAAAACATTTTGAGAAGAAAAGACATCATGTAATGTTCAAGTACAAGAATATCATATTAGTAATTGATATACTCTTCCAATTGTTCTGGGTGGAACCTCTGTTCATAAAATGCTCTGAGTTTTTCTGATGAAATGTCAGCTGTAAGAACAGTCACTGGTTTTAATCACAAATGAACCTGAGGTGTCATAATTGCTCTGGCTCCAGATTCAGCAGATTTCACAATGCATTAGAAACAGATAACCACCAATACGACTGCAGGGTAATTAGTTCAGTAAAAGCAAGATGGACTTCTTGTAAAACAAGCTAATACACCTCATTTATTTCAGCTTCTTCAGGAAGAAATTAATTACTTAAATTTCTCGTGACAGCCAGGAGCTTCTGACAACCACTGAGCCAGGAGCTGACTCGAGCACAACATTATTAGGGCCCCAGTATCAGATTAGCCCTTCTCATAGTGAATTCCCTGACCAGGCTCTGAGGAATAACTGGTCTCAAGCTGGAGCTCACAGATTCCCCTTGCCCTAGGGAGAAAATCCCAACAATGAGAAAAGGAGCAGCTGCACAGAATAATTCTAGGAATAATGCATAAATAAATTTCACAAAATTATTAGAATTTAAAAGTTAGTTTCCAAAGAAAATCTACCCACTCTGATATAGCACCCAACAAGGTTTATTCCTCTGAGTCCTATCAGACAATGTCCAGAAAAATTGTCAGGAATTAGACAAACACCAAATACGAACTTTTCAGTGGCTGTTATTATTCCCTGGAGCCATTAATACTCACAGGCATTCTCATGAATAAAGGGACATTTTTCTCAGAGAGAAAGAGTTTCAAAGCCTAAACTGGCAGCAGAATATCAGGATACAAAACGTAAGTGAGGCTTATCCATTCATCACAACTACTTTTCCTCAGACTGTGTAGACAGCAAGCTGCCCTCTTACTGGAAACTAAGTGTAACTCTGTGCTGAACCATGAATAAGGCTCAGTGACTACAAAGCAACAGATGTTCATGGTGTTTTAGCTCTTCAGACTTGATGCTGTGGAACAGAAACGTAAGAGTTGAGCTTGTCTCACAGGGAAACTTAATATCTCCTGACAGTGCACTTGAAGGTCTTACCAGGTCAGGCACAAAAGCCCTCTAAAAACCACTACATTACTTCTACACTCAAGCATAACACCTACCTACATGCTGTTCAGCAGGAATCATAAACCAGCAAGACTCACAAATCAGTCTTTGTGATGTTGTCCAAGATGACAAATCCAGATGACATGCAAAGAGGTTTAGTTCTGGAACATTTCTGCCTTCTGAGCTGCTGGGACAGGTAGATTACAGCAGTATTTGTAAGTAAAATTTTTGGCCTCTCTAGCTTTGGGAGGTAATTGAGACAGTCAGGTTTCATGATATTTCTTGGAATTTCACCACATCACTTTCAGAAGATGTTAATGTGTAATTATTTGTAGATTGCTAGTGATTCATTAATGTAATTAATTTCTTTACTAGTCTTTGAGTTTCACTGTATTCACACTTACTGACACATACATACTAAATTTTTTCAGCTGTCTTCTTTCTACTTTTTCTTGTGAAAACCTTGTTTTCTAAGTACCTTTTCTTTTTTTTGCTTTTCATTACTTTTTTGTTTGAAAGAGCATTTTAAAATAACTGTTTGAGACAATGATATTTATTAGAAAATTATAACCCTTGCAGGGTTTTGAAGCACCCTGTGGAGTTTAAAGGAGAATTGCATCTTCTGCAGAATGTTACAGGAAGCCTCAAGAGTTTTGCCAAAGGATATTTATAACAGTTCAGAGGTTTTGATAGCAATTTTCAGTAGAACCTTTTGAATGTGTCCATAATTCTCCCGTAACTTGAATAAGGCCTCTTGGGACAATCTTAGCTCACTCTATTTGTTGATAGATTTGCTGTGCACGATTTACTTGAAAGTTTATAGTCTGAAGGCCAGATTGTTACATGTCCAAGACCCTTCCCTTTACCTTATTTGGGGCATGTTAATGGTTCTTAGCATAAGCATGTAAGCAAAAAAGGAAATGAGGTACTATCTATTTGTTTCGAGAAGACATAAATGATGTGTCTGATAAGGCTTTCAAAGTCAAGTGAAGGAACCACTTCTCTGGTTTCAGTGGGCGTTGAGCCAGGCTGTTTCCAGAATGGGAGTTTCTTTGCAATTTTTCAGCCTTTGAGTAATATGTAAATCTCTCTTGGCTGCTTCCTGTGCTTTGCATTTTCTTTGTTCATCTATTTTTAAATAACCAGACAGATACACTATTGCAGTTCAATTTATTCTTCAATATTGATTTTTTAGACTGACATATGATTTGCTCCATGACTGTTAGCAGTGATAGACCTTTGGAGTCACGAGTTTTTGATAAAAGAAATGGCATTGTTTCAACAGCCACACGGTCTGCAAGCCAGGAGGGCAGGCAGGCTGGATCACCTGAGCTGTTCACACTGGAAATGATGGCTCTACTTACATGACAAGTTAGTGAAAGTCCACTGTATATGTCCTAATTAGATTTGAAATATCTGAACTCAACATTGTATGGTACAAAATGTGCCAAAACGGGAGATACTGCCTTACCTACCTAACGTAAAAACTGATCCTTTTTTCTTTTTATGCCAGAGTTTAAAGTTAACAGTTTAATTAGGTTAAAGTTTCCAGTACAGTCAGGATTCATGAGGGCTGAGGTGTAATTTTTACAGTACATTTCTGGCTAACAAGGGGAACTATTTCTTCTGAAAACCAGAGGTCCCGAAGAGAACATACTTCCACTGCATTATATTTCAATTGGTTTAAACGCAAATCCAGCCGTGGCTGAACGCCTGAGAACAAGGTGGACATGGTGGAGGAGAGGGTCAGCTCCGCTCTTCTCAAGGATGGAGGCATGCACATCAGAAACACAGGTATGGTAAACCATCTACATTGGTCTTTTTTACTCCAATCAATACTGGCTAATGATCTGGCCTTGTGCACCTTTACTTCTCATTCCCTCCCCTCCCTCTCACTGCTCAGAGACTGATTTGGGGGGCATATTTGAGGCAGTCAAATGTTAGAAGTGGACTGGAAGATGAGGAGGAAAGGATCATGGAGGCTCGCCAGCACTGCAGCCGCTACTAACCTCATAAGTGATGGCATTATTGTAGACAATGAAATAAAACAAGCAAGAGCTGGTCAGTTGGCATATTTCTGCAAAAGCACAACCACATAAAGATCTTCCATACTAATAACTTTTTTTCTTTATTTATATAGTAAGATTACAGAATGAAAGAAAATGTTACAATTGCTGAAATTCCACTGCCCTTTATGTGCAGTAAAAGCACTTCATATATAAAAGCATCACTTGCAAAATACAAAATAGAGACATTTATAGTAAAATTCTGTACTATCCTTACATACAGATGAATAATTTTCCTCATAGACTTACAATACACAACAGTACATAGAGAAAAGCAAATGATAACAAATTATGCTACAGGAATGAGACTGCATCAACTATTTGATTATCTTTTATAGCTAATATAAAGACATACTCTCCTGAAAGCACGCCACAGGGTCATAATTTTCAAAAGAGGAAAGCTATATGCTGGAATTATATACTTCATAAGGACTACAGTCTGCAGAAATGCTAAAATGCACTGAAAAGAGTAACATTTAAATCTAATTATAGACAGATTTTCAAACTCAGCAGACAATATAATTTCCTCTGTAGTTTAGTGAAGCTATTTTTAAAATAGTTCTCTTTATTATTCTATTTTCATAACCAAAACCATTCCAATATAAAATGATGAGGTGAAAATGCAGTTTACTGCTTTAACATCAAGCAGAAAAAATATGTCTTAGGGAGTTCATTTTGGGGGCTGGAGGGGAGATCATTTCTTGCTGCAAAGCATCACACCATTTGTCATCAATTATAAAAGAAGTGCCTTGGGAGAAAAGTCACAAAAGTATATTTCACAATTGTTTGTAAAATTATTTGATATATATTTTTCATAAATATTTAATGCTTTAGGATAGTTACATCCAGATTTTCTTTCAGTCTGAACTTCCCAGAAGACAGGGAGGACTTATATGATCCTGTGGTAATAGCTCCTTTTGTTCTTCCAAAATAATTTCTATCTATCACAGAATGTGAATGGGAATGTCTAAGGAGAAAGAAGCCTGCGGCTAAAAATTTTGGAGTGCCTATCTTCAAGTTTCTAAATTGGTGTTTAGGGAATTAACCACAAGACCTTTGGCTTTGCTAAGCTGTTACAGGTCCTTTAGTGCGATGGTCCCTCAGACCTGTTGTCCCCTTTGCCTGTGGAAATGTCATGCATGGGCCACATATTGCCATATGGGAGGAGGCAGCACCAGCAGCTGCAGTGTCCCTGGCTTATGTCACATATTTCCACCACAGCCTGGACACCACGGTAAGCCACTCAGGCCAGCTCTGCCAGAGGCCTTGTGCCGAAACGTAGAAATTGCACACCAAACGTATTTTTCATCCGTTGATACTTAAACTGAAAACAACTGCTGTTCTTTAGTGGGGGATAATGTTTGGGAGACTCTGCATCATTACAAGGGGAGGATGTCAAGTAGAAAAGGTTGAGGGTGACTGGGATCGGAGCAGTTGGGACATGGATGAATTTTGGACATGCCTGCATGTATACAAACATCCAGAAAATCCTTCAAGAATTACTGACAGGTAAAGAGTGTGGCCCAGAAAAGGAGCAAGGTAAGACCCCACCAGGGGACAAAACTTGCTGGCAGAGATCAGCTTGGAAATCATCCCTTCCACATGCTGTAGAAAAATACACTTTCCTTGTGCTTTATACAGACTTATTTGCTGGCAGCAAACAACTGATTCCATCATTGTTTCCTCCTCCATGCAGTGACTTTGGTCACCGGGTATTACAGGTTTAGGAGGCAAGAAAGTCCTTCACGAGACTGCAAAAAAGTACTGCTATCAACTTCCTACTAATGTCAGTAGAGGTTTGATGGCACTCCTGACTATTTATGTTATTAAGTGCCTCTCCCCATCTCATAGTGACCAGGGTTCAAAAAGTTATCATCTGTTTCTATGACTCCGTTTTTCAGGTATAAAATGAGGAAAACAGGATTTTCTCACTCAAAGGCTGTTAGGAGATTAAAAGCACTGAAACTTTCTCTCTTTTCAGTGCTCAAAATCATTAAGCTGTTCAGTAATTATGGCACATTAATATCGTAGAATACCTTAGATAAATTTTGTGGCTTAATATATTTGATAATAGCATGAGGTTATAAATATGCAATAAAATATTGAGGTTTTTGCAACTCCGGATAAAATTGCTATGGTTTTGAATAGTAGGAATAACTATCATCATTTTCATCATGTATATATATAACCTCACCCATTCTGTGATTCTTGTCACTAGTATTAGCTGACAAGTAGTACTTTTTCTTCTAGGTGCCTTATCAGTTTGAGGCAGATCACAAGAGCCTTCCACTGGTTTTGGCTAGGGGAGGCTTGTCTTTACTGGAATTCTGACAGGAGATCATTCAGCCTCTAGCTGCTGGATGCATATTCTGCTTGTCGTCTCATGCTTGTTTCCCTTGTGCAACTGGACTGAGAATCATTTGAGGACCAAGGGGTCTTTTCAGCACTAACCTAAATGCTTAGTGTCAGCGAAGCTTAATGTTTAATACATAACACCATGCATCATTCTTACAAAAATCTTGCTGAAAATATCTTTTATAATAGTCTGATTCTTCTTTGTTTTAGGTCCTTGGTGCCTTATAATGAATTATTGTAGTCAAAGCTCAAATTAACTAAAGAAGAGTATACAGCCCATGAGCTCCTTCTCTAAATAATACTTTCCTTTTTGATTCAGTAATGGATTTTGGACATACTGGATTTCATCAGCAGATTCACTTTTGCTCATCAACAGTGGTTTGTACTGTTGCAGGTAAATTGCACTCTACTGATAAGGCTTTTTCAAAAAGAAACATTTTATGTGGTGAGGTAGCCACACAGAATATGAAACCGTTTGTATCTTGTAGTGAAAATAGATATGGTAAGAATTTAACTGTAGTGAAGCAGAAGACATCAGTACAATATGAAAACGATTTATTTGTCCCTATTGACTAGTGATATTACAAGTTTTTCTAATACCTTATAATATTAGGGGTTTCTCCTTCTTCTTTCCTTCTCTGTGCACCGCCTAGAAAAATACATCCCTTTACTTAATAAACACACAAAAAAATTGTCATTATGGCAATATGTTGGATTACTATCAATTATAACTTTATTATTGATCGTTAATATTTTGATTGGATTTATGTTGATGAAGGATATGACGTTGACTTGAAAGCAGAGGTTCATCCAAACCATAAAACCTGTCAGGAAGATTGTTCCTATTCATTAAGTTGTATATGTACTGTCTCAAAATTAGTTTCACACCAGTCCAGTTTCTTTGGAAACCCTAGGCTAAAGGTCAATTCTGCAGCCTGGTTTAATATTTTATCATTAATTGTTTGCACTGAAGTAATGCTTAGGACTTCATCTATGAGAGGACAACTTGAAAAATATACATACTGTTAATTTTATTTCATTTCCTGTTTATGAAAATATAATCCTGAATTCACTTTACGGGGTGTGTAGTAGAAGAGGACTTTTAACTAGGAGCAAGTGATGGCACAGTTAGGATTAGTTTAAACAAAGAAGTGGCAGAGGTAGAGAAAAGTGCAGTGCAGCATAAAATCACAATCCATAGTTGGTAATGTTCAAAAGGGTTACAATTGTTAGGTCCCAACCTGATCTTCTCAAAGCATTTAGTAGATCTGTCTTAAAATCAGGTGTGAGAGATCAGAAGAGAAATGGCACTGTGAGAAATGTTTAGGGGGGGGTTTCCCCCTGGAAACTAGGTTTTTCAGTATTTCATTCTTTATTCCTGACAAGGTTGAAGACTTGTTTGAAGGATAGTAGGCTGGATTCTCAGAAAGAGATTTCAAGAGGAGGGAAGGAAGGATCTTCTAGCATATGTTGTAATTGTTTCCCGTATAGGTGTCATGACTCAGACAGAATAGGATCAGGTCACTGATACTTGCTTTGCCATTACAGCAAGAAAAACATATTCTGGTGGTGAGGGTGGTGTTGTTTTTAAATTGCTTCATGCATTTCTAAAAGTACAGGGGGAAAAACTACCAGGTTTTTAACAGAGGTTCTTCTGGATAGACTTATATTTTAAGCCTTTTCTTTAATAGCCTGTAGGCCACACAGCTTTTATATTTCTATATCTGTCAAATGTTGTAAGAGTGTACAGTGCACTCTGACAGAAGTGGATAAAACAATAATAGTATTGTATTATGTTAAAAATTAATCAACCCAATAATATAAAATCTCAAAGTTGTCTTACTTCACAGAAGTTATTCTCTTGTCCTGTGATATTCTTTCTATGTAAATGTATCTTTTCAGGGGAGAGTGTAGAATTTGGCCTTGCCAAAACTGTATTTTTCTTAAACTTTAAAATATCTGACGACTCAAGATTTGCAAAGGTATCTTGGGCTGAGTGACAAAATCGTTCTTTTGTACTTCTGATGGGTTTGTTGAGTTGATTGAAAATCAGTGGGTGATAATAGGACTCAAACTCAATTTTGATTGATGAGTCAGATGACACAGTTGAGAAAAAGTAGGACACTGCAGCTTGTGCTCCCTCTAAGTGGATAAAAATAAAGGACTAAATTTTCAAAAGATTCAGGTCATTGAAATAGGCTTTGGTATTCATTATAGCAGGTGCATGTGGCAATAGTACCCATGGGCTGTTCCAGACATTGGTTCCAGACAAGGCAATGAATTGCACTTATTAAAATTTAACACTGTTGAGGCAGAAGGATTGCCTGGAAAATGAAGCTTTCCAAACAGCATAGCCAGGTGAGAGTATCACAAATTAGATGGTTTTGCCTGTGTTTCCTCATTAGTGAATAGTAACTCCTGCTGACTTCATTGTGGTAATGTGGGCCTTCAGCTATGAGGAACAGATGCTGAGGCTGAGGGTTCCTGGTTCAGTATGTTGGTTTATGCTGCATTCCCAGTGAAGAACTTTTATGCCTCAGAGCTATCAGGACTGACGACTGAAGGAGGTGGATTTGATCAGCAGGAACAACGAGGCAAGGGTGCCTGTTTCAGTGCTCACCCCCCACCACGTGCTGGCTGTAAAGCCTGTGCCTAGGGAAGAGGGTTCCCTGGGTTCTCCCTCCTGCTAGGACAGTTGTAGGAAAGTAATGGAGCTTATGCCTCCCTACAGTTAAACATTAAGCTCCTTTAAACTGTAGGATTCAATCAGCACAGGAAATACCCAAGGTCAGACACAAGGGTTGTTCTCAGGTATGTCTGAGTTTCTGGGTTAGAGTGTATTTTATCTATTAGAGACTGCAAAGATGGGTCTCTCATTAGAATTTAAAATCTCTAGGAATCTAGAGCCCTGAAAAGCCAAATTGCTGTACATCCTAGCTATCAGCTATGGCTGCAGCAGGAAAGAGATTCTTTCCCAGAGCTGCAACCCTACTTCTTCCAAGGTCCCTTACATCATGGGCTCCATCTAGGCAGCATCTGATAGTCATCCCAAGAACTTGCCCTGTATAATCCGTGTGCAGGCATCCCCATCCAGCACCAGACTTCCCTACTTTAGCAAAGTATCTTGGCCTGGAGGCAATGTGTAGTTTCCATAAGGTCTCAGATGGGCCGGGACCATTGCAGGCATCCAGACGTTCACTGTTACAAATGACAACTTCAAAAACAGCTCCAGTCCCTGGAGCCCAACTGCCCAAGGCAGAGTGAAAGAGCAGACGGTGTCTGGACCAGGCTCCAGCACACTGACCCCAGTGCATGCAGTCCAAGTGTGCACACTGTTCTGTCCGAGCTCACAGCCCAGGGCAGGGAGGCCTCAGAGAGCAGTGCTGTGCTGTGTACACATGCTGGCATGCAGGAATATGAAGTCAAATGGAGCTGAAGCTGAAAGCTATTTTGACAAGTTAATGTGACCGTTCTGTGAATTGACAAGAGGGGTGTGTGAGCTGTCAGTGAGAATGTCACTACTGCTGGGTCCAAGTTTTTGTTTGCCACTGGAACACAAGTTCAACTCAGCTTGTGCATTAAATTGATTATACAAGAACACAAATTCTATGGCAACAAAAACTGAATTAAAACAGGCTAAAGGACCTACCAATACTCCTCAATGCCACCACTAAACTAAGAGACTGGGACTGGGCCTCAGTAAACCAAAATCAGAAACCACGGAAATGTAGCCTAACTACTGCAAAAAGTTATTACAGAGAAACCTTTTAGTGTGTAATCCTTTCTGGGGCTGTGTGTTTAGAAAGTGATCCAGAGAAAGATGGCAGACACTATCATTTCCTGGATGTCCAAGAAGCAGCACAGCATCTTGGAGACAAAACCAAGATCGGTCCCAGAGCTGGTAAGATCAGGAGGGACACCTGGACACCCACAGCTGTTTGAGTCCACCTCAGCTACTGCCTTATTTCCCATCATAGCCATTTTTAACAGTAGGCTGTCAAGCAGGGGGAAGAAGTACAAAACATCCTACAGAGTAGATGGAACACATATAAAGCATTCTGTGAAGCCTTATTTTCAGTAAAAGGTATTAAGTATATTAACCAGTTTTCTTCTTTTGGGTACTTTGAACAAGAGGTTAAAAAGACCAGTTCTGCTTGGTGACTGTCACAGGATTTAGGAGGGCAAGGTCACTTTACTTAAAACAACTAATTTTATTTAATGTAATGTTCCAATAAGGTCATGTTGACATCCTGCATTCCCTGAGCTATTACATTCCTTAGTGTTAACACAATCCTACAAACCACAGGTAATTACCTTTCTACACAGATATGACGCAACTTAGAATATAATAATGAGAAGTTTGAGAAAGCATGCTATATATAAAATTATATAAAAACACACATGCATATACATAGATGCATGTATTTATGTACATATATGC
Source organism: Cephalopterus ornatus (assembly GCA_013396775.1). NCBI lineage: Eukaryota > Metazoa > Chordata > Aves > Passeriformes > Cotingidae > Cephalopterus > Cephalopterus ornatus. Next base: position 867,920 of record VZRE01011158.1, on the reverse strand, counting down.
AGCCCTCATCCCCACTGGACTGCTATGTCTTAGAGCAACCAAGTGCCTTTTTGGATAATGTCATTGGGTAAACCTGATGGCAAGTATACACGAGATTAGTTTTTCCATTACATAAAATGATTATCTTAATAAAAAAGTTGTCTATCAGTTATTCTACCTAGACACTATTTAACACTGGTTAAATATGAATACCTATTGAAACTCTAAGGAAAATTACATTTACACCAAACAAAGATGACTCACTCAAGAAAGAAATTGTGCCTGACCATGCATATAAACTTTCTTGATTCTAAACATTACTACTTCATGATGTAAACCTTTCCCTAAATATAGCTCCAAACCAGACACATTCATTCCTTCACTATCATAGGTCAGTGGTCTTAACCTTTTTGGACAGTGTTGCACCATTAAGTTAACAGCATTAAATGATTTTTTTTTTTTAGGAAGCCACTAAATCTCAAGCCTTCTCCCCTCCCTCTCAAGTAGAATTCAGCCAGGCAGGACTTTGGAAATGGCATGAACATGGACACAGATTTCACTCTTTTTCTTCCACAGCAGCATTTCTACTCTCACCAGTTGGCTTGGTGACAAATTTTAAAGACCTAAATATTCCATACTAAATAAATAATCTATACTCTCCTATTGCATCTCCATCCTTCTGCCACATTAAGATGGGAATGAATTCCCTCTTCAAACATTACATCTTTTTTCTATAAATTCAAGCTGTGTTGTTTCAAATTCTGTAAGATTTATGATTATTTGTAAGATTATTTGACCCAAAACTAGATGACTTCATTTAGCCAAAATAGAATACCTTACCCACAGGAAACAGAACGCATGGCAACCCATCTGACTGCTTCTCAACTTACCCACATTTGTGTCAGTGCCTGTGAGCATGTGATTCTTATAACTTCACATCCTGCCTGCCCACAGGACCATGACTAGAGTCAATCAGAGCTACTAGCCAACTTTATGTTAACTTTTGCAAAAGCTCACAAATTAAGTGTTCAGAAACAATTGCTCAAATATATTTTCTTCTATAACAGGAAATGTATTATGTTCCAGCCTTCACTTAACAGACAGAGCAAATCTTGAAGGGTTCTACTTCTCAGTTGCATTTTAAAAAATATTCAGTGGAATAGTTAAATGTGGCAGAAGCATTAATGGAAGTGAAATCAGAGAATCTTACATTCATGACTATCTTTCTTTATGTACACATAATTTAGGACTGATCAGTCAGACTTTAGACTTGTTGTAACCACTGAATTTATACTCACACCAAATTTGAAGAAAAATACTGAAGGACCAATCAGTTCCCTACTGCTATTCAATATTCAGCTGTCAGGGTGACACAGGTTTGATACTGTCTCATGTTCTCCCCACGTAACTGTTTACTGCCTCCCACACTGTCCTGGTTCATCCCACTGTTCCTCAACACCACCTCCTCTGTTCTCTGTACTGTGAGCTCATGCTGTAGGTATGCCAAAGCAGAACAGGTTTGTCAGGACAAGTATTGCCTGGTAACTGATCTTATTTACCCACCTTCTTGGGATTTACGGCTCTTCAACATAGTAAGAGGAAGGACATTTTCTTCCAAGACTGATGTAAAAATGTTTGTGATTTGGCCATGAGACTACTCATTCGGGGAAAAAAAAAAGGAAAATAAATAATCCTTTTGGTCAACTTGAAATTTCATGTGTATATGAGTCACTTTCAGGGTTTCTTTTAGTGCTGAAAATATTTTAGTCTTGATAATAGTAACACTGTTAAACATGGGTGTTTCCCTTTCCCTCAGACTCATTCCTGCTCACAGACTAGAGCTCAGTGATTACAGCAGCAGAACCCCAGTGTCAAATCTCCTCTTTGGCATATGCCACTCAGCATAGGCTAGTCTCTGGGCACTGAAGCACTGTTGTGAGCTATTCTTGCTTTTCACTGAAGCTACTATTTTTATTTATTTTCATTTTCATTCACTGGACAGAAGACTAGAGGACAGTGGTCCCCCTCTTTGGTCACTGTGTGCCACCAGGCTGTCCTCTTCCTCTAACCACCTTGTCTTCTGGTGTTTCAAGCCCTTCAGCATTTTGCTGGAAATGTGTCAGTAATAAAGATTCTTTGAGTTAACCAAAAATCTCAGAGGAAAACAGACTTGCCATGAACACAAAACCTTTTAAGTTCAATTTCACTTCTCCTAACAGAAAATGTCTGTGATTTACACAGTTCTCAGAGGGCCTTGCACTTCTTATGTACAAGAGAGGATTCTCTCAGCCTCTGGACTATGCTACAGAAGCTGCTAGCCCAGGGATGTGATAGGGGACTTGTCTTATGTCCCCAGGTAGCAGAGTTAGAGAGACTAATAACTTTCTCTGTGATTTTCTAGCACCCCAGGGCACAACTGTGGTTTCTGTCTCAGTTCTGTGGTGGGTTAGAGTGTGTGCCTTCTCTTCTACCCTTGTAGACAGGCAACCTGTACTTGCATTTTCTGTAGCTCGGAGGGGAGTTGTGCAATAGAGAGCACCAGTACCTACCAATAGTGGGTTTCTTCACTCTGCTTGCAGCTGGACTTCTCCAGCAGTCACTGAGCATAGCTGATGGATGAGTGATGTGACTAATAAACTAGATTTATGTTTTGTTGAGATGGACGATCACAGTAGAATGAAACTTCTGCTGGGAAAAGATTGGACTGTAACAGCCTGTTCCACAACTTCAGTCACTCCCTGCTGAAGCATGTTGGGACTTTCTGTTATACAGTACATAACACTGAATTCAGTACACTGAATCCTTGATTAGCCTGATCCTTGACAAGCAAAACAATGTGAAAATGGTTATATCATACTCTGGAATGAAACTGGAACGATGTAATTACATTTACATATGGTATTATCATGGTAAATACAATCACTTGAAGTCAGAAAACTGAATATTAAGACACCTTTCTGCACACCTATCCCAAAGAAATCTGTAATTAAATTATCAGGTATGTTAAAGGCTTTGAGTTAAAACATGAACATTAATAATGGTGGCTAAAACTCAGACTGTTTAGATGTTTGCTTTGGAAGCAAGAACATGAATGCTTTGGTGACACAGCTGTGATGTTCTGCCACTGTTTCCCTCAGCCTACGCCTCCAAAAAACTGTGGGGGGAAAAATCAAGTTACAAGAGCAGTGCAGGCTCTGTTCAGCAGAGTCCTCTTTTCTCTCAAGCTCAGCAAGCCTCCAAGTGTGAGAGGCTTCTAAAAATGGAGAATGAGTGATTCATAAAAATGGAAAACTGAAGGAGGCTGGTAAATAAAACTGTTCAGCTACCCAGCCACAGTTTCCTATGACCACTGAAGAGAGGTGTGTTCTTAGGCAAACATTTTCTAACCTTTAAACAAATATTTGGCTTGAAGGTTGGGAAAATACTGTTTTATAGCAAAGACATGACCATTCTCTATCATGAATGCAACTGTACCTACCAGATGTTGCCATAAATTAAAAATTGTATTATGAAACCTCCTGTAGCTGGTAAACTGAGTACATTTGATCAAAATGGATCCCAGTATGTCACATGTACTGTTGTAAGTGGTTTTTCTATTAGAGATAGAGGTACTCAGTCATTTGGAATTTGAGGGGACAAGTGACTAAGTAATTGGATGGAGTTAGTTAAGCATACCAAATCAGCCAATGAAGTTCCTTGACCTCTTTCTGTAACCATGTTTAAATTCATGCTGCCTTAGTGCAATGCAATCAAACATTTGTTTGGAATATTCCCTTCCAAAGCTTGTCTGTATTACACTCTCAGACAGTATAATCAGTTTTTATTGCTATTGACAGAGACTGCCTTTTTCCTACACATCACTGGTTTATATTATAAAAATATACTGATGCTGATGAAAGGTGCTAAAGTGGTGGAGTAGGGATGTGACATCTCTGCCCCTGTCTGTCCTTTTGTCAATTAACTTCTGGATATACAGCATGGACTCTACCCACGCTTGCTACAAGCGCGCTGATGGCTAAAAAGGCCAATGCGAGATAGACACGTCCGGTTGCAAAAGGCACAGCAGAATGGCTCCCCAGGTGGTACTGAAAGGACACGGTTCTTCAGCGCGCTTGTAGCAAGCGTGGGTAGAGTCCTTCACAAATCTTCGTTCGCGAAGCCTAGCCATCATCATCATCATACAGCATGGATTTTCTTCAGCTGCTCATTTCAAGCCCTTGCCCTAATTTAATTGTGTTGCACTTCCACTGGGTGCTAAAATCTCTACATATAAATAGTTTGGAACCATTTACCTTGCAACAGTAGAGGAGTTCAGCCATGGGGGAAAACTTCACCTTGCCTACTAAAAAACCCAAGTGTCCAGGGTGGCCCCTCCCCAGCTGTATGATGCACAGGCACACATGTTTAGGCCAGCACATGTGTGCACTCCTGGCACGGCATCGAGAGTCTGCTTGCTCAGCCTGTCTTGTATGTACCTGCCACATCCCCCAAGTGCACTACTGACCAAGCATTCAAGCAGCTGCTTTTTGCACGTATGAACATATTTACGTTTTGATCATGAAACAAAGCTCGTGGGAGTGTGGGCCGTGCTTAAGTCCCTGGAACGGCTCTGTTATAGCTGGCAGTGGGGAGTGGACCAGGAACTGGATAAGCTGTTCTGCCAGGCCAGATTAATCCCACAGTTTCATGTAGCTGTCATATAACAGGAAATGTTAACACGTTGTTTAAAGTTTCTAGCATGAAACATTATTTTGTGCCTAGCATTTTTCTCTCTTTTCCCATTGGTGGCCCTTACAGCTTAAGATAGGTTGTTGGATTAGATTTACTCTGTCCAAACTCATTGGCTCAGCCCTAGTAGGGTTCTAATTTACAAGCTACTACTTTGTGACTGTAGTATAAATTGCCATCAGCTGAGAGGTGAAAGGGAACTGGCAGAGCCTTGTGGGATGTGACCCAGGAATCTCCTCTCTCTCCTTTACCAGAAGCTGCCTTTATTCACCCTAAGGGATACTTTAGGAAGCTATAATTTTCACTGATCCTTTTCATCTGGTGGGGAACTTCATCTGGTAAGTTAACTGTGTGGTTGCTGGCCAGAGTTTGAGATGGGTGAAGAAAGAAACATTCAAAGTGAAACTTTTGAAGATCACTGGCTGTGACTACAGAGCGGGACGGCTGCAGAGTGCCTTTGTATTCATCCTGAACGCTGCTTTGAGCACTAACTGGGTGCTTCACGCCATTAAAAAGCGTGTCCAGGAACCCAGCACAGGAGCAAAGACTCCTTTAGCTTGTATGGAGAGTTGCTCTAGGTCAGCTAGTTCAAACCGCACCCCCAAAAAGGCTCCATTTGGAAGTTATGGTCCTCAGGGAGGATATTGATGCCCGACATCTGAGTTTCTCCTTGAACTCATAACGTCCTGAACTGAATGAAATTCAGCCTCCTGCTTCACATTGTGTCACTTTATTCTGCTTTGAAATGTTAATGAATAAATAAATAGTAATAATAAACCAACTCAATAGTGGAAGCAATTGCTGTTTTGGGGGTTTCTTACTGTAGGGGGCGGGGTGCAGTGAGGCAAAGAAATCTCCACAGACTTTGTGTGGAAATGGGAATCAACCGCCGCTGCAGCGCCGGGCCGGGGCCGGGGGGCTCCGGATCGGCTTCGCTGAGCGCCAGCGGGGGATCCCCCGCGCTCCCCACGCGTTACTCGGTGACAAGGAACAGAAACGAGAGAAAGCGCCGGCGTCCTGTCAGCCGGCGGCAGAGGCGTGGGGCGGGTGAGCCGGCGGGACCGGGCGGCTGCCGGCGGCAGGAGCAGCATCAGCAGTAGGAGGCCCTGCCTCCCTCCCTCTCTCCCCCCCTCCCTCCCTCCCTCTGCCGCGGTACCTGCGCCGCGCGGCCACGTGAGCGCCACATCAGCGCCGCTCCGCGCCTCCAAAGTCAGCCAGCGGCCGCACGGGGGGCAGGCGCCAGCCGCGCTCCCCCTTCTCTTCCCTCTGTCCCTCAACCTCCGCTCTCCCTCGGCATCCCGGCCCGGCCCGGGGCGCAAGCCGGCCCCGGCTCGGGAAGATGCTGCAGTCGCTGGCGGGCAGTTCCTGCGTGCGGCTGGTGGAGCAGCACCGCTCCGCCTGGTGCTTCGCCCTGCTGGTGCTGGGCTACCTGCTCTACCTGGTGTTCGGCGCCGTGGTCTTCTCCTCGGTGGAGCTGCCCTACGAGGACCTGCTGCGCCAGGAGCTGGGCAAGCTGAAGCAGCGCTTCCTGGAGGAGCACGCCTGCCTCTCCGAGCAGCAGCTGGAGCAGTTCCTGATGCGGGTGCTGGAGGCCAGCAACTACGGCGTCTCGGTGCTCAGCAACGCCTCGGGAAACTGGAACTGGGACTTCACCTCCTCCCTCTTCTTCGCCAGCACCGTCCTCTCCACCACGGGTAAGGTGAAGGCGGTGAAGGCGCCGGAGGCCTTCCGGGGAGGCCCGGACCCCCTCAGGGCTGCCGCGGAGATGGA